>MU194143.1:3081-20297 GCA_016904865.1 Pissodes strobi
TAAAATAAACGTTTTCTATTAAATAATTTTTTTAATGGGCTATAAGTTGTGAATATTTTATCTTTGCAGTAAGCAACTTGTTTGAGTAAAAGTTCATGGTCATATTCTCGTAAGAAATAATGTTACTATTTTTTATACGTTCCAATTTTCCACTTATAACAAAAAACAAAATAAAATATTTTTATAGAATATAAAAATTTCAAAAGTACTTACTTTAAATTATTTAAAATTACGCCAAAGCAAAATACATAATTAAAAAAATAATGAAAATGAAAAAAAAATAAAAATATTTAAAAACAAATAATCATATTAATAACGCCAATACCATCTGAAAAACGATAAAAAAAATTAAAGTTCGTATTTAAAAAAAGAAAGTTGATGATGATCCCGTGAAGACGAAACTTCGAATTTCAAACCGGATACCATCATTGGATAGAGCGGAAAAAGTGGCAATGCAAAAGTGCAATTGAATTTGAAATCCGTTTTTAAATAAACCCAGGAAAAAAATAAAACGATTTTTCAAAATTTCGGTTTTTTCCGGATATCTCCGGAAATACTCGGAATTTTAAAACTTTCTAAACGGCATATTGTTAGGCACCTAAACGCGCAATTTTGCCTTGATTTGACCGACACTGTATCTCTAACGGTTTTCGAGTTCCCCATACATAGACACGAATTCGAGCCACCCTGTACAAAGTATATAGCAACGGGCCCAGGATACTGCCCTGGGGAACTCCAGAAACTACACTCAATGGGTTTGAAGAATTACCATTAATGTTAACTGGCGACCTGGAAAAGGAAAAAGTATATCAAGAGATTAAAGGAGAAAGATGTTTTCTATCTAAAAGCTGATAAAGGTAATAAGGTTGTTATATTAGACAAAAGCGAATGTTTTCAACGAGTTTTTAATTTAATCGAATCCGGGCCCTATAATAAAATCTCAGGGAATCCATTATCTAAGATGGTAACACAAGTTAAAAACACTTTGAAGAAATGTAGCAACCGTATTTCGGATCAAATTAAATACAAATTATCTGTGAGTAATCCCACTATGCCGAAACAATATTCTCTTCCCAAGATTCACAAACCTGGGAAGGCAATGCCTCCCATAGTCACCGAACATTAACTATACGATAAGAAGAACCACTCAACCGCAGCAGCTTTGATGTGCGTATTCAGCGAGCGCTACAAAGGAATCGTAGTTTTTTGCCTGGTTGCTTGGGAACGGTTCGCAGACTTTCGCCGTACACAAGTCGAATTTCAATAAAAGCTGGCCAGAAACTATATTTTCGTTTGCGGTATTTTTAATCAAATTTATGACGAAATTATGTATAACACTCTAGTACTCTAGTTGGCTTTGTAAAAAATAATTGATATCTTTTGAATCACTTGCAGCGCCCTGTCAAACTTGCGTTATAGTTTTTATTAGCGTTATTATTTCACCAAATAAATATTTTGATAAAGTTTGAATCCAACTGGCTGTTTCAAAAACCTATAAACGTTTTTAATTAGTTATTGATAACAATACTCAAGTATGTAATTAATAATTAATATTTAAAATATTTTGATTTTTCTGTTTATTGCATAACGCTGGTGACTTAAAATGTAAAAGATTGATATATTTATTAAATCATGATTACAAATTCGTAATATAATAACATTTTTGTTAATGATTTCACCATATTTCCGACTACAGATGCACTGTAATATGACCATTACGATTCTGACAAAAGATATCAAGAAGAATATCTTGCTCAAATTGCTCAATTTCTTTATATTTAATTAAATGTTGGCGTCTTGGGTGATTTTAAAATTGGTTAAAGGGTTCGCACAATATATTTATTAAAATACTCATTTTATAATCGGATAAAATCGTAAAAAATTCTGAAAAATTATCTAATTTACTTGAAAATTATCCAAGAGATTACGGTGATTTTTAATTTTAATGATTGAGATGACAGTGATGTTTAATTTTAATGATTAAGGAAAAGAAAAATCTTGTTCTAGTCATACAAGAATAAGTCTTTCATTATTTTTTATTTTTTTGCTTCAAATCGAAGTTATTTAACTATAACGTATAAGCAATTGTTTGAAATTATTCAAAGCTTTCCCGACCAAAGTAATAATGCAAAATTTCTTAGAATTATCTGAATTAACAGGATATCTCAATCGGTTTAGGTCGACTAGCAATACTTTTTGCTATAAATATATTTCCAAGCAGAATCAATCAAGCTGGATCAAAGAGAGGATTTTAGAAAAAGATAACAACTGGCTAACAAAATCAGCAGATAAAATTCATAATTAAGTTTTAATTTGTGGTTTTGATGGTACCTCGGGGCAGTCAAAATATAAGCAAGTGTTTTTGAACTATAGCTGCACTGATGCCTCTATACTTTTTCTAGTTTGGTCCCTATTAGATTAATTTTAAAAATAGCGATACGCCTGAAATACTTGTATGGCAAAATTGCAGGCCCTCATCAACGCGTTTTGCTCGTGGGATTCCTGAATTAACCGGTGCAAAAAAACAAAATTTAAATCATCAAACTATAGAACAGTGAAAGAAATCGATATGTATTTTTTTATTTCCAACAAAGATGCTTATTACGAGAGCTATACCAGTTTTAGTTTTGTATACATATAGCTATACTAAGTAAGCATGGAGCGACGCGACGTAACAATTCATGTGTATTGTGACGTCATAAGCACATTTCAATGCGTTGAATCTGCCTCACTGTTCGACTTATGAAATAATGAAAAAACACCTATCCACTTATTTTTCATGGTCTATCGAAATCAGCAACAACCCGGGGTCTGGATAATCTGGAGCACCGCAGACTTGTGGCCGAAGTCTCCCTGTTCTACACATATTTGCACGGCAGATGTTCTTGCAATTATTAGGATTAATAGAATAGACTATGTTATTGGCCTATTTGTATACAATTTTTTGTATGATATTTTTGATAATAAACGTTAAGAAAAAGTGATAAAACTGTTTTATTTTGGTGAATTAATATATGTATTCAAAAAGACGAAAAATAATAATTGGCACACTATACCTAATAAAACAAATTAAAAATTAAAACCTAGCTCTCAGACAGTGGTACCTACCCCATCGCAAAATTATTAGTTTCTTTCACTTGCATTTTATCGCACTATTGTTAATTCACCGATTACAGGGTGGCCTGGGCTTCAATTTCTACTTTAATATGCTAAATATATTCATAAAGAAGATTAAAGGGGTAGGTACATGTCATTGACACACCCGACCGCCGCGCCGCCCGCGCCACCGCCGTGTTGAATCTTTTGAGGAGACAGAACTATCAACTCCTATGAACTAGACTTTGCAATTTGGATTCTATTTTTCCTCTGTAATAATATGATGTTTATTTTGGTGGTCTAGTAGCAGATACTTTCGAGTAAATTTCTTATGGCAAAGGCCACACTCTAAGCCATCTTTGTCCATATGAACTTCTAAGTGCCTCTTTAAACTGTCTAATAATAAATATACTTTGTTACAGTGGTGGCATTTGTACTGTTTCTCGGCCGTATGCGAGTTTTGATGCAATACGAGTCGAGATTTTCGTGTGAATTTCTTATGGCATACATCACATTCCAAGCCACCTTTATTCTTATGCACCTCTAAGTGAGCTCTTAAACTCTTTGATATTAAATATGTTTTATCACACTGCGTACATTTATACTTTCTTTCGGCAGTATGTCGCCTATTTTTGTGATTTAATAATTGGTATCTTTGCTTGAACTTTTCATGACAAATATCACATTCTAAGCCATCCTTATGCATTTCTAAATGCTTCATTAAACTGCCTTTTATTAAATAGACTTTATCACAATGTTCGCATTTGTATTCTTTCATTGCAGTATGCGAATTCTTATGATCGACTAATCGAGATTTTCGAGTAAATTGCTTATTGCAAACATCGCATTCTAAACTAGACCGGTCCATGTGTGTCTCTAAGTGGCTCTTTAGACTGTCCGGCACTAAATAGACTTTATTACAATATTCGCACTTGTATTTTTTCTCGGCAGTATGCGAATTTTGGTGAATTAGAAGACGACATTTTCGGGTAAATGTCTTGCCACAAATATCACATCCCAAAGGCTTATTAAGTCTTCTTTTTTTGATTGATTTACCTCTAGCTTCTGTATTGTTATTTGCTCCTGACCAACTGGGTTCATCTGTTGGCTGATAAGTACCATTATATTCCAAATTAATTTCACTTTTTAATATATCCCTTAAGGCTCCAGGTTCGATAGAATAATTAAATGTCTCATCTTCAGATAGGCCAATTTCTTCCTTGATATGTTCAATCAAATCATCAACTTCTTGTTTAATACTAGAATAAAAAATAATATGTTAGTTCAAAAAATGACAATTCCTAAAAATTATCTACTTGAACCCTTCAGAAATTATATGTATCGAAATAAGCAACCGGAAGCGAACAATTTTATATTACAGAGGATCAGTGAGAAAATGTAGTAGGGCTCCATCCTACACGCTATATAATCTACAACTATTTTATAATAGACGCCTAATACTTGCGATAGTAGAGCATTAGGCCATTCATGCAAAAATTTAAAATGTTAATGAGTTCAAAGTATTAAAATCAGACAGCGTGCTTCTAACCTTATTTAAAATTCTGGAAGGATTTCCGGAATGTCAGCGTTGGGTCCTTGAAAAATTATCAATTTTAGGGAAAATGCAGTGTGGTATTAGACAGACTATATATACCATAGAAGATTATACAAAAAAAAATTACTCCTCGCATCCTGGAAGAACTGTATATACAGTGTACGTCAAAGGTAAAACATTATAATTAAAATTACTATATTGCTGTAAATATTACTTAAACTCTCACTGTCAGATAATTGTTTTTTTATTTTCGGTACACACAAAAGAAATAGTATATTTTGATATAAGTGTATAAGAAGGCCTTTAAAACACGCGCGACATATTTAAAAACACGACGCGCAGCGGAATGTTTTGTAAGACGCAAGGGCTTTAAAGGCCTTTTATACACGTTACGCTATTATTTATTACGACTGCATCATATTCTCAATTTTTTTTCTTTTTTGAGTTACGTAGTTACTATTTAGCATATATTTAAAATATATGCTATTTAGAATAAAGCAATGTTGTTTTTAAATGCGTTCCTTTATTTTGACATATAGTAATTTAAAGGGCAGGTAAATATCTAGGTAAAAAGGTAGATCAAATGTTTCTATAGCAACCTTAAAAAAATGTAGGCGAATCATAAACATCATTTTATGCACGCTGCAGCATGCGATAATCGTTGATTATGATGCATGCGTAATAAAATAGTATATTATGATATAAGTGTATAAGAGGGCCTTTAAAGCACGCGCGACATATTTCAAAACACGACGCGAAGCGGAGTGTTTTGTAAGTCGCAAGGGCTTTAAAGGCCTCTTATACACGTATATCATACGCTATTTTTTATTACGAATGCTTCATAATCTCAAAAATGTTTTAAATATTAAATTTAAGGGATATATTGACGAATATATTAATCTGTCACATTTGGCATGATCAAATATTTCTATAGCAACCTTTAAAAAGGTAGGCGCACCATAAACATCATTTTATGCACGCTACAGCGTGCGATAATCGTTGATTATGATGCATGCGTAATAAAAAATCCTATGCCATTCAACGAGCGGTGCGTGTGCGGAGAAGATGGTTGATGTTGGACTTGAAGCCCTGTAGGTTGTACTTATCGGGAAAGAAGTTACTCGGAAGTCTATTCCAGAGCGAGTCAGTCCTCTAGATAAAGAAGTCCCGTAACAGCGACGCTCTAGGTGTGCGCAACTGAATCTTATGTTGAGGAGCAGCTTGTGTATGTGACGGGTGTTTCTGTTTAGCACAACTCTGAGCGCAATTATAAGTGCCACCTCATTCGAACATCTTCCAAGGGCCGGACAGTCGGCCCTCGCCCCCCCTCCCCCCTCCCTTTATGTTTACGTTTTTGATAGTTTTCTTTTACTGCACTAATAAAAATTAAATCAAATTTATTGGAAAAAAATCCTGCTTTATTTTTCGACATTTCATTGAAGCCATTTCATTACTTAGGTGACCAAAGTCTAATGTTTGGACCAGTTCCGATTCAGGTCACCTTTTGTTGGTTTAAAGTACTTCTCATGTGGTTTTTTACTCTATTTTTAGTGTTCTTACGCTGTTGTCGCGATGGCTTCCTTCGAGTTTTTTTCGAAGATTTATAAAAACACTTGTTTTGTGATATCGTTCTTATGACTGCATGCTACAGCGTAAAGTTATTCCTAAAGCACCGAACATTAACAAGAGACTAGAAGGTCCACTCTCAGTCGGCACTTTTGATGTAGCGCTTACAAAGGCGAGATGCCAGACTTTAGACCAGACGGGGTCAGACGCCTGAGCCGTTAACCAGCATTTCATCAGGTTCAGCCACGGGGTAAGGATGGAAATACTGGGGGGGCGGGGCATAGAGTGAACCTTCTAGCACCGAACATTAACAATAGACTACGTGTATACCTATTCCTAGCCAGCCACCAAGCTACAAACTTGTGGTTTAATTTCAATCCATAAATTCAACTTCGAACCTAACTAAATTCAGGTCATCACTTAAATTAAATTAAATATAAATTAATAAGAAGTCAGAAACATTACATACGTGAAACGAATACGTTGAATTTTGCCCATCCACATGAAACTTCCGTGATACGCATCTGTATGCCATGCGCATCGAGTTATTTTTTATTTATTTTTATTTACATTTATAATGGCTTTTGCTAGTTGCTGCCAGTGGCGGCTCGCGGCTTTGAAAAGTGGGGAAGAGCTTCCGACATCGACAGAGGGAAAATTTTTGGGGACCACGCCCAAACTGCCAAAATTTGTTCATAATTATTACCGCTATTTTTTAGGTAAATCATCAAAAAATAAAATATATTCATATTGTATTAGAAACAAATCATTCTGATGCTAATACAAATGTCTACACAGTCTACGAATAAGGCACTAAAACTAGAATATATAGAAAATATCTCTTGTAAAATACTATAATGGATCAACTGTTGAATGTAAATTAAAAATAATTCTAAGAATTCACGGCGGAATGTCCCCTAATAAACTCGCCATAAACGAAACAACGTGCTTTCGCGTTGATCTGAGAATGGAAGTGCTACACGCCAGCTCTTCCAATCATTGCAAACCAAACAAATGTACGACCATTACGACGTCATCGTTGTCATGGCAACCAACTAGTTGCGCTTATACTTTTGATGACTCGACGGCTCTCGAGGGATACCTCTTCCGTAAAGGTCTACACAAATGATAATGAAATTGTCACTGCTATGGGCGCGTACGCGAAAAGAAATAGATATTTTCATGTGGGTTCATCTCTTGTTCTATTCGATAGTGGAGTTAACGGGCAATGTGCAGGTGGCGAGATTCTTGTTCTTGTTTTATGAAGCTTTGATTTTAATATTTGAAAATAATTGAATTATTAGTTATTAGAGGGGTAACGGGAAACAGATTATTCCTAAACTAAGAATATTTTATCATTGAATCTTAATAGTATATTATGATATAAGTGTATAAGAGGGCCTTTAAAGCACGCGCGACATATTTCAAAACACGACGCGCAGCGGAGTGTTTTGTAAGTCGCAAGGGCTTTAAAGGCCTCTTATACACGTATATCATACGCTATTTTTTATTACGAATGCATCATAATCTCAAAAATGCTTTAAATATTAAACTTAAGGGATATATTGAAGAATATATTAATCTGTCACATTTGACATGATCAAATGTTTCTATAGCAACCTTTGAAAAAGTAGGCGCATCATAAACATCATTTTAAGCACGCTGCAGCGTGCGATAATCGTTGATTATGATGCATGCGTAATAAAAAATATATTATTTTACTGATGAATGAATTAATTGTATTTCTTTAAATTACATTTTCTTGAGGAAGTGGCACTTCCCCTACTTCCGCTGAATAGCCGCCACTGATTGCTGCTGCTAGTTTTGCTAATTGTTTAAAGGAGGTACCTTAAAAATGAACTCAGGAACCTCTCCTTATTTACTTACGAGTGTTATGTGTAAGAATTTAATCTAAATAGTTTTCACAAACAGAATGAGTAAACCAACCGCAATATCCACATTTATACTGATTATTCCATTTTTATATTATTTATTTGTCATTTTATCTAGTAAACATTAAGCAACTACAAAAAATATTAAATTATCTCTCTCTGTCACTCAGCCGCACCCATCACAGTCAAACGGATACGTATACCGTAGCAGGGCTTTGTGAGTTATATTTTTCCAAAGAATATATAATAAATTGTTCTACAGCAACGGATTCAAAAACCGCCGAAACTATAACTTTAAATTTAAAAATACCTAGACAAGCGAGATGCCGTGTCTACGATATTCCCTAACTGTCCTACTTATTTACCTAAAACTGTGAAATTGCGCCCAAATCGTGATGAAAAATTGCAGGAATTGGAAAATCAAAATTTTGCAAAAGCGATTAAAAATAGCCAGAATGAATTTGAAACTTAAAAAAAAACATTTTCGTACAGCAATTTTGAAGAGTTTCTTGTTTTTAAATCGTATCAGCTACCCGAATACTGGTTTAAAATCAGTGATCTGCAAAAAGTTGCATTGTTTGCTTATTATAATATATTCTATAATAATAAATTCTGATTTAAATGTAGACACATTTTGTATTGCTGCAAAATACAAGTACTCCAAAATGATAGTAAACCTGATTTAAAAACACCATTTATCTCTATTAATATAAATGAACTGAAAGATTTATTATTTAATATAGACAAAAAGTCGCAAAAAATTGAGCCAGAAAAACGCGATCAAAGTAAAAGCATTTTAAACCACATTTCGAACTTATCAGATTCTTTAGTGTTCAATATGTCAGATGAGAGGGAAGACGGTTTTCAAAATAATTCTGCTTTATCTTTTATATCTGAGCAACTAAAATTACATACAGTAAGCAAAGCAAGATATCGATATACAAAAATAATAATATGATTTTTAGCCTCCATCCTTCGAACAAGTCCGCATGCTTACAAATACTTGAGACATTTTGGTGTACTTATAATACCTCATTCAGATACAGGAAAATCTGTTTGCGTTCTTTGTTGACTGACCCTATATTGGAAGAAAAAAATATGTCATTTGGCTATGTCCAATTACGTTTCAAACTACATATTAAATAAAGTTGAATATACAAAAAGAAAACAAGTTCTTATTATATTAACTGCATTATTTTAAAAGAAATTGCATATTTCAGTATACACTTAACTAAGAGCCATTCAAATGTTTTTAAAATGCCCCTTCCTAATGCTAAAACGGCGCAAAACTCGTTGTAAAGCATGAGCTCGACATGGACTGCAAGCTCGACCGTCTATCTGTATGTGATGATGTCAAGCGGCAGTGCCGGGTCCTTATACTCTCGGCGTTAACGATCCGAGCCAGCACCCTTTCCCTGATCCATTTCCCGAATGGCCGCAGAAACTTCCTCTAGTTCCAAATGCAGACCATCTAAACGACAGTGATTCAAATCATATACATAATTGCTATAATTATTATTTCCAATATTATTAGATTCAATGAAAACGCTTTTAAAATAACGTGCAAACAAATTAGTTAGTGGCACAACCTCGAAAAAGCAATGTACATACACTTTTTCAGCACTTCGTCACAGCACTTCAGTTTTACTCGAAAATGTTGAATATTCATTTCAAAACTTCACAATATCGTATCTACTTCCTGGTAAATTTACAACAGAAAAATTAGAGAAACGTTTCGGCCAATACAGACTTTTAGGTGGTTGCGATTATAATGTCAGTTGTGACGAGATTAATACAGCCGAAAAAAAAATTAGACCTAAGCATTTTTTCAATAGGATATCCGGTACCAAAATCTCATTTTCCGAAATCCTGAAACAAAATGAAAATTGTTGCACCGAATCCGAATTTACCTAGGACTTTCCACAGCATATTTTTTCAGAAACTGAAAATATTTCATTTCTTTTGGATTCAGAGTATTTGACAGAGTGCAAAATTGATCACTCAGCTATGTGGCTACGTAGCATATAAAATTTCAAGTATGTTGGGGGGGTTTGGGCCCTTCGGCAAAATGCACTAAAACACAATATGAAACATAATTTTTGCACTCGACGGGCGCTTCCCTAATAATGTTAGCATCATCAGGAGATGATTAAAACAAACTTAAAATCTACCTAATTCTTTTATACTAACTGTTTGCTTTAATCAAGCGTGACCAAAAATGACCAATCCTGGAATCCCACTAGTGACGCTCGATCAACCAATACAATAGACTATTCGTAAGAGGCCATCTCTATTTAAACTATTCTTACATTTTATAATTTCCATACATTCATATGCATCTAATAATGTCCTATATCAGTTACATTATGACTTAGTTTTAAATTTTTAATTGATCTTCGATGATTATTATCAAAAGCATGCTCGGCAACACTTGATTATTCTGTTCTACCATACTTTAAATGAGCTATGTGTTCTTTGAATCCCGTTTGTATAGATTTTCTAATTTACCCAACATATTTTTGGTTACAATACATGCATCCAATTTCATAAAAAGTATATTTTCTTGCCAGAAAAAATTGGCTGGATTTAGAAATAAAAAAATTGTACAGTAAACGAAGTATCTTTGAATTAGAAGCATACAGGCTATATAAGAAAATAGCATTTAGATTAACAAATATTAAACATGAAGAATGGTAAGACTAGAGAGAAATGTGTTTAGTAATTGATACAAAATACATCAAGAAAATGTTAGCCATCATTAAGAAACTTCTGAATTTTTGATAAACCTGAATTGGATCTTTTAAATAAGGGTCTGACATTTGCATTGATAACTTACTTGATATTGTAGATAATATAGAAAGCTCCATTCAACATCTTCCTGACTCTACTAAAGGATTTGTTAGAGAAGCATGCAGAAATCAGCTCTCAAAAAATGTATTTAATAATAATGTTAACTGTCGACTTGGAAAAAGAAAAAGTATAATCAGGAGATTAAAGGCGAAATATGTTTTCGATCTAAAGGCTGACAAAGGTAATAAGGTTGTTATATTAGACAAAAGCGAACATTTTCAACGATAATTTAATCGAATCTGGGCCCTATAATAAAATCTCAAGGAATCCATTATCTAAGATGGTAACGCAAGTTAAAAACACTTTGAAGAAATGTAGCAACCTTATTTCGGATCAAATTAAATACAAATTATCTGTGAGTAATCCTACTATGCCGAAACTATATTGTCTCCTCAAGATTCACAAACCTGGGAACTAACCCAAACATTAACTATACGATAAGAAGAACCACTCAATTGTGGCAGCTTTGATGTGCGTGTTCAGCGAGCGCTACAAAGGAATCGTAGTTTTTTGCTTGATTGCTTGGTAACGGTTGGCAGACTTTCGCGGCACACTGGTCGAATTTCTATAAAAGCTGGACAGAAACTATATTTTCGTTTGCGGTATTTTTAATCAAAGTTATGACGAAATTATGTGTAACACTCTAGCACTCTAGTTGGATTTAAAAAACGATTGATATATTGTCAAACTTATGTTATAGTTTTTTATTAGCGTTATTATTTTCGCAAGTAAATATTTTGATTAAGTTTGTATTCAACTGGCTGTTTCAAAAATCTATCAATCTTTTTAAATAGTTATTGATAACAATACTCAAGTACGTAATTTATAACTTATCTTTAAAAGATTTCGATTTTTCTGTTTATTGCATAGCGCTGGTGACTTCAAATGTAAAAGATTAATATATTTATTAAATCATAATTACAAATTCGTAACATAATAACATTTTTGTTAATGAGTTCACCATATCTCCAACTACTCCAGTACATTACGATTCTGACAAGAGAGATCAAGAAGAATACCTTGCTCAAATTGCTCCATTTCTTTATATTTAATCAAATGTTGGCGTTTTGGGTCATTTTAAAATTGGTTAAAGGGTTCGCACAATATATTTACCGTATATTTATTAAAATACTTATTTTATAATTGCATAAATTCGTAAAAATTTCTGAAAAATTACCTAATTTAATTAAAAATTATTTTTTTCTTTTTTTAACACTATAGTTCAGGAGATTACGGTGATTTTTAATTTTATTGATTGAGATTACTGTGATTTTTAATTCTAATGATTAAGGAAAAGAAATATCTTGTTCTAGACACACAAGAATAAATCTTTCATTATTTTTTATTTCTTTGCTACAGATCGAAGTTATTTAACTACATATATCCCGACCAAAGTAATAATGCAAAATTTCTTAAAATTATCTTAATTAACAGGATATCCCAATCAGTTTAGGTCGACTTGTAATACTTTTTACTATAAATATATTTCCAAGCGGAATCAATCAAGTTGGATCAAAGAGAGGTTTTTAGAAAAAAATAGCGATTGGCTAACAACTGTTGTAAAATTAAAATCAGCAAACAAAATTTAAAATTTAGTTTTAATTTGTGGCTTTGATGGTACCTCGGGAGAGTCAGAATAGGTGGTTTTGAACTATAGGTGCACTGATGCTTCTATACTTTTTACAAGTTCGGGCCCTATTAGATTAATTTTTAAAAATAGCGATACCTCTGAAATACTGTATGGCAAAATTTCAGGCCCTCATCAATGCGTTTTGCTCCTGAGACTTCTGAATTAACCGTTGCAAAAAAAAATTGCATCACCTAACCACAGCTTATACCGTACCGAATCAGTTATTTAACTCTCCACGTGTTTTGAAGCAATAAAATCCAACCAATAGGAGCATTTTCCTCATATTCTCGGCGTCTGCTACGAGCCGAATTATATGAGGGCGACTTCGTTTATTTATGAAGAACAGAACCGGTTTGGTGTTCAATGTAGTGTTATCTTTTTCTATTACGACAGTTTGCTGAATCGAAGAGACATAAACCTGGTTGAGTCGGAAACTGAACACACCGCACAGCGTTGGACTCTCGATTTTTTGACAAGAAGCAGCAGGTTACGTTCTTAGATTGGATTGTTTGCGTGTTATCATTTGTGCTCGATTATTTATTTATTAAGTGTGTTAACTTTTTGGACATTTAATCATTAAAGTGTTTTCATTGTTAACCATGGCCGTACGTTGTTTTGTCTGCAAAGGGCACAAGAAAGCCAATCCAGCTTCAGGATATTTTAGTTTTCCGAAAGATGAAAGGTTGTAAGTAGTTGTTTACATTAAGTATTGAGATTAAAGTATAGTTCATTCATATCACATTGCATGATAAATTAATATTCTACGTCGATAATTGTTTGACTCCCTTCTGCAGGAAGTTTAACTTTTTAAACTTGAGACATAAATTGTAGTTTTGTCTAGCCTCTTAGCATCCCATAATAAAGGCAACCAATTTAGAACCATCACACTAATATTACAAAGGTGGTATGTAAATTTAATTAGAAATAAGTAGTGAACAATATCACATACCTACAACTCTTTATTCATTGCCTACAACTATATAAATGGCTTCGAGTGACGAAATATCAATTTATTAAGGCCGTTTGACGCGAACACATTTTTGATAAAGTTTCTGCCCGTAGTAATCTTTCGAAAATAGCAATCTTACTTTGCGCTCGAAAAACACACAGAACTTTTTCTACAGCCGCGTTTTTTAAAATTAAATGCACATTTTTCTCTATACTTATTCTGAAATTTGCAAATGACTGTCAGTTTTGACATATTATATTCGGGCTTCGGGCATATTTAGAACAGGAGTGCCAGCAACAAACTGTAACAAACGCATGACTGTCATTTATTTATCCTCGGTTTCCATGACCATTCATAGCACACTCGACGGAAAAAGTGAGAATTTTCTTTTCCTTGTTCGCGCTATAATAGTCCTGGAGCCCGTGTACAAAAGTGCAACGATTAGCGGGTAGTTTCTTCATATTTTTATTCGATTGTACCCACATTGTACAGATACGTTTGGGGTGTCAGCTGGCTAGGTGGCGGTGGGGGTAGTTGCTAATGGGTTGCAAACACATGAAAAAAATTGGGACGGGAATCAGTCCCGGGCTGCACAAAACTGTTCTGAACGGAAAATGATGTTCAATAATGAACATTGAACATTGTCAGCTAGCCGGGGGCTGGTGGGGTACTTGTCAGCTAGGGGTGCGAATGAGTCCGAAAATGCGAATTTTCAAAACGATGTCGGGCAACTTGAAATTTGGTTGGCTACTAATATGTTATATATGATTCACGAAAAAAAGTGTCAGCTGCTCGTATGTGGGTGGAAAAGTTGTCAGCTGGGGTCACAAAAGGTTCCGGGCGTAGACGGGCTGTTAGCTGGCGGGCACGACCTTGCTGACAATTTTTCCACACTAACATACGAGCAGCTGATACTTTTTTTCGTAAATATTACATTAAATATTAGTATCCAACTAAATTACAAGTTTCCCGAAATCATTCTTGATGATTTGATCATGAAAAACATGCAGGGTGCAATCTCGACTTAACAACTTCAGTTCTACATAATCAGAAATTCACTTAATTGTTAACGGATAATTATTTACTGCTTAATTATAATGCATTATATACTGTACTACATATGTTAATAGTACACAATTTACTATACAAAATCGTCTTATTTATTATTAAACAACTATTAAGTCATCTTAACATGTCGATATTTAGTCTCAATCTTCGTCATCATCTACTTCGTCATCATCAGAGTCTTCAATCTCATGTTCGAATGGTAAAAGATTGTCATCAGACGGTTCATTGACATCTGGAAAAATAAGTAATTGATTGTATACAAATAATTAATATTTTATGACATGACAAATTCAAATAATTTAAATAAATACCTTTAGTATTGTCGGCGTCTTGAGTGATCATTTTCACAGTCGGGGGTAATTGGTCGCCATGAAACCATTTGCCAGTGTATTTACCTTCCTCCAGCTGCCATCCATGATCCAGTGGGTCCAATGTGGACAGAACTTGCTTGTGCGCGTTACTCCAAATCCTCGATATGTAGATGGTCCTCAATAACTGCTGTTTTAATTCAGAGTATGGTGATGGCAAGAAAGATGCGTCGAAGTTCTTATCAGGCAATGTAAATTCGTTGTAATCTTTACCTAGTTTATATACTTTCATGAAGGTCGGCACACGTGCATCATTAACTTTTTTATTGTCGTAAAGCCATACATTGTACATGGTACCATGTATTGCTTTACGACAATAAAAAAGTTAATGATGCACGTGTAGCGACCTTCATGAAAGTATATAAACTAAGAAAAAATGACAACGAATTTACATTGCCTGATAAGAACTTCGACGCATCCCTCTTGCCACCATCATACTCTGAATTAAAACAGCAATTATTGAGGATTTGGAGTAACGCGCACAAGCAAGTTCCGTCCACATTGGACTCACTGGATTATGGATGGCAGCTGGAGAAAGGTAAATACACCTGCAAATAGTTTGATGGCGACCAATTACTCCCAAATGTGGAAATGATCACTCAAGACGCTGACAATACTAAAGGTATTGGTTATTTAAATTATTTGAATTTGTCATGCCATAAAATATTAATAATATTTATATAAGCAATTATTTATTTTTCCAAACGTCAATGAACAGCCTGATGACGATCTTTTACCAATCGAACATGAGATTGAAGACTCTGATGATGACGAAGAAGATGCTGATGACGAAGATTGAGACTAGATACCGACATGTTAAGATGATTTATTATTTTTTAAATAATAAATAATACGATTTTGTATAGTAAAATTGCTTACTATTAGTTTATGTAGTACAGTATATAATGCATTCTAATTAAGCAGTACGGCATTGATAGTTAAATGAATGTCTGATTATGTAGAACTGAAATTGTTAAATCGAGATTGCCCTCTGCATGTTTTTTTATGATTAACTCATCGAGAATGATTTCTGGAAACTTATAATTTAATTGGATTCTAATATTTAATGTAATATTTAGAAAAAAATTTATCAGCTGCTCGTATGTTGGTGGAAAAATTGTCAGCTCATGCATTAAAGGTCGTGCGGGCCAGCTAACAGCGCGTCTACGCTCGGAACGTTTTGTGACTCCAGCTGACAACTTTTCCACCGACATACCAGTAGCCGACACTTTTTTTCGTGAATCATATATAAAATATTAGTTGCCACCCAAATTTCAAGTTGCCCGACATCGTTTTGAAAATTCGCATTTTCGGACTCATTCGCACCCCTAGCTGACAAGTACCCCACCACCCTCCGGCTAGCTGACAATGTTCAATGTTCATTATTGAACATAATTCTCCGTTCATAAAAGTTTCGTGCTGCCCGGGACTGATTCCCGTCACGGTTTTTTTTATTTGTTTGCAACCCCTTAGCAACTACCCCCACCGCCACCTAGCCAGCTGACACCCCAAATGTATCTGCACAATGTGGGTACAATCGAATAACAATATAAAGAAACGGCCCGAAATCGTTGCAATTTTTGTACACGGGCTCCAGGACTATAAGGATCCACGGCATTCGTCGATTTTGCGATATCTGTTAAATTTAGCAATTAGTTATTTTGCGCGCGGCTGTAGAAAAA
Organism: Pissodes strobi; assembly: GCA_016904865.1. Classification (NCBI taxonomy): domain Eukaryota; kingdom Metazoa; phylum Arthropoda; class Insecta; order Coleoptera; family Curculionidae; genus Pissodes; species Pissodes strobi. Next base: position 19,738 of record MU194143.1, read on the forward strand.
TTGATATTCTATGTTCATATCAAAATATTTATATATTTATTTACACTTATAAACACCATATTCATGGTTATGTATAAATGACTGATCATTCTCGATCACGTTTACCAGATATCTTTTTTTATCAATTTCACTTAGAGTTACATATCATGTTTAATTTAATTTACTAAAAATGCAAACTAAATTAAATCCAGTCCGTCTCTGTTGAGTTCCAGCGGGCCATTAAAACCTAACATTTTTAATGTATGAAGGGCATGCGCGAAAAATGAGGAAAGCATGAAAAAGTCAAATCTGGCTTCATCGACATCAAAGGAGCCGACGTAGAGTTCAATAACTGATTCGGTACGGTATAAGCTGTGACCTAACTATAGAACAGTGAAAAAAATTTATATGTATTTTTTTATTTTCACCAAAGATGATTATTACGAGAGCTATGCCAGTTTTTAGTAATGCATATTTAGAAATACTAAGCATGGTGCGACGCGACGTAAATAATAATTCATGTGTATTGTGACGTCATAAGCACATTTCAAGGCGTTGAATCTGCCGCACTGTTCGACTTA
>MU194144.1:9744-20294 GCA_016904865.1 Pissodes strobi
GTCATTATTTAAAATTTCATAAAAAGGGCAGTTGCAGCATGTATATTAGAATTGGCAAGGATCATACCCCCAGTCAACTGATGCAAAATAATAATTATCTTCATTATTGTAGAAATTAGCAAAATCTTATTTTTTAATATCCAATTACTTTAATCATTTACAAGCTTCCAAAAGTTTCTAGGATTCTCCAAGATGTCATCCTCAGATCTCCTCAAATAAATATTATAATCTCTCTAGTTCAGGAAACAGAAAATAGTCTTCCGAAGAACCACTAGGCCTGGTGCGACGAAGTTTAGCACTGAAATATGGTTTAGGGAAATTGGAGCTCCTGTAGAGCTTCACAGGTACATATTCAGAAATGTCATTATTTAAAATTTCATAAAAAGGGCAGCTACAGCATGTATATTTGAATTGGCAAGGATCATACCCCCAATCAACTGATGCAAAATAATAATTATCTTCATTATTGTAGAAATTAGCAAATCTTCAAAAAGGTAAAGTATTTAGGTATTAAGGCTGCGTCTGATCCAGGTGGACAGGCAATAGCAAGACATGTACTAAGATTTAATCATATAGCAGAGGAAATAATCACTAAATATCAACAGGTTTGCCGATGGGCAGGTGTAACAGACGCTCTCAACAGCCACGCAGTGGTGTTGATACAACTCGCTAGTTGAATTCGGTGGGATATAAGCCCCACCAACAAGCTAAGAAATTGACGCTTAACAATAAGGAATTTGCAAGAAAAGTAATGATCTGGGAGCACACAATACTAGAGGGGATCGTCTGGTGCAATTTTGTACAGAGCACCGCCTTTGTGCTGCCAACACTTTTTTCAAACAACATCCTTGACGTCCTGACGAGAATCTCGAGGCCAGGCTGCAATCAACTGACAATTGCAATGACGACGACGCAGAGCCTCGGTGAACTGCCTTAAAGAAGGCTCTTTTTGAAACCCAGGAGGTTGACATTGGGTATGCACAAGCTTCTAAAAAACAACAGTGGATGACAGACGAAATTCTTCAACTTATGAACGAGGGAACCACAAAGCCACATACAATAACCGGTACAGGGAGTTGAACAGGGCGGTGAGATCAGAATGCCGAAAAAGCAAAGGAAGGATGGCTAGCTGAAACATGCAGTGAAATGGAGACACTAGAAAAAAAACACGACTCGTTTAATCTCCACAAAATGATGAAGGAGTTCACAAACACAAAACGCAAGCAGATCCACGGTATTTTGGAGGACACTGACAACAAGATTTTAACGAGCGGTGAGGAAAAGCTAAAAAGATGGAAGGAGTATGTTGAGGCTCTCTTCAATGACACACGACCCCGCCAACCGCTAGAGGAAGTGAGACGTGCTATAAAACTTCAGAAAAATTACAAGGCTGTAGGACCAGACCAGATTCACGCGGAAACCTTGAAATTGACCGTCAATGCAAATGATAGGGGCCTAAAGTAAAGTAAGTAAAGTAAAGTATTTATTAGTCATAGAAATACAATGGTATTTGTTGACAAGTCACAAAATTAAACAAAACCAATAGACCACACACTACTTACCAAAATTCAATGCGAAAAACAGCAATTAAATTGTAAAAAATAAAATAAAAAATGAAAATGAAAATAGAAAATGCAAAAATAAAATCGCAAAAGACATACAACGTACTACACTCATAGAAAGGTATTTCTTTGTTCTAATAGATTGTAAAATTCTGAAAAACTATACAGGCAATTTTCCGTAACGAGTCTTTTTATCTTCTTTTTGAACTTTATAAACTTCTTACATCTTTGGTCAACTCAATATACGAATCTGGGAAAATACCAACGGACTGGCTGAGGTCGACGTTCATCACTTTACCAAAAAAACCGAACGCTTCTCGATGCGACGACTACCGAATGATAAGCCTGATGTCTCACATCCTCAAGGTCTTTCTCCGTATCGTCCACACCCGCATATACGCCAGATGTGAGGGACAGGTTGGCGGAACGCAATTTGGATTTAGGAACGGAGTAGGCACGCGCGAGGCCCACTTCTCTCTCAACGTTCTCACACAGCGATGCAGAGACGTGAATGTCGATATGTACGCCTGCTTTATTGACTACCGAAAAGCTTTCGGTTTCGCACCAGAAGCTCATTGAGATTCTAAAATACACCGGAGTCGGTGCGGGAGATCTGAACATCATAACGCAGCTGTAGTGGCATCAAACTGCAGAGACTAGGGTAGGGGGTATAACATCCGAAGAAACAGAAATAAAGAGGGGTGTTAGACAGTGCGTCGTGTCCTCTCTGCTCTTCAATATATACTCGAGAAGCACTGGAGGATGTTAAAGAGGATATTAAGATCAACGGAACCTTTATTAATAATATACGATGCTGACGATACGGTGGTGCTCGCCGGCAGCCTCCCACATTTCTTGAATATAGCACACAGTATGGCCTACACATAAACGTTGCCAATACCAAGGCGGTTGTATTCTCCCCAAGACACCAAGACGGACGGTCCTTCAAATTAACAACCAGGTCGTGGAACAAGTGCCGTCCGTTAAATATCTTGGAGCCCTAGTCAACGAGAACAGTGACCCTAAAATAGAAATCAGATCAAGGATAGAGCAGGCCAGAAGAACATCCATCTCCATGAAGACCCTCTTCACTAGTAGAGACCTAAACCTACAACTCCGCATACGATTATTGCGTTGATATATCTTCCCAGTGCTAATCTATGGCTCTGAGCTGGACATTCAGCCAATCAATGGAGAGCCGCATTGACGCCTTTGAGATGTACTTGTATCGCCGTATACTGCGTATATCCTGGGTAGACAGGATAACCAATGAGGAAGTACTGTGGAGAATAAGATCGAAAGCTCCAATACATTGAGCACGTGATGAGGGGAGAGCGTTATGAGATCCTCCGACTGGTCATCGAGTGAAACTGAACGTTAAAAAAGTGAAAAATGTGGATGAATTATTTTGCATACTTTTTGGAATTGCCTGACAAAACATAGCTGAAATAGATAATCTCATGTTTTACAAACACATTGTTACAAGATTTGAAGAGATAGTGGAAAATGACAATTGTCACGATGAAGTAGGAGAAGAAGAAGATTGTATATGCGAGAAAAGTGACTTTCAGAAAAATGAGGTTGTATAATATTTGTTCTTGAAAAAAATGAGATACAAAACACTTAAGTTAACATTTCTTTTTTAATTTTTCATTTTTAAACTAATGTCGCAAAAATAGGTCCTAAACTGTAGTAAACCCATGTAAATTTCAAACCAAAACACCATAAATCCAGATAAGTTTCCAAAAACAGGTAAATCGTAGACATTTTTACAGTTTCCAGAAAATTATTAAAGTAGGATTTTTCAGCAAAAGCCTTCTAAAATTTTATGTTACTGCCTATCGAATTCCATAGTCAGAATTCTAGCATCCTTATTTTGTGACTAGTAGCAAACTTTCGCGTCTCCTGAAAAATATGTTCAGGTGGATTTAGCGGGTTTTGGAACTAGGCGACTCAATTATAGAAATTAGCAAAATCAGTGTTTTTAAAATCATTAAATTATTCCTCAGGGCCGTAGATAAGGGGGGAGAGGGGGAAGTTAGGGGGTTTGAACCCCTCCATGGCTCCAAGAAATGTTTGCTTCCGACGGTCCTGCGGAACTTTTTAACCTAATTCGATACAAGTTTTCTTCCTACCTAACCTAACAACAGATGGGTTCGACAGCCTTTCAATGGTGTTGATACAAATCAATAGCTGAATTCGGATATAAACTCCACCAACAACAAACTTAGCAAATTCATGTTTAACAAATAGAAACAATTCACATTTCGGGTGTAACTTGGTGACATTCATGAATTATACGATTTCGAAGACCATCCAATACTTCAGATGACCTGATAGAAAAAAGTCTATTGGGGTCAAATCAGGTGGCCTTGGTGGCCAGTCAATATGACCTCTTCTTCCAGTCCAGCTTTGGGAAAGTGTTCATCTGAATATTGGGCGATATAAGGAGGTGCACCATCTTGTTGAAAGCTTATGGTTTCATGGTCTTCTTCAATTTCTATTATTTGTGCGAGGGATGGATAAACAGCATTCTCCAACAATTGTAGATACATTTGGCCATTAAGATTTCCGGGTAAAAATTGCGTGATTTCCGTTAATACTTACCCAAACATTCCATTTTTGGGGATGAAGTATCCTCAAATGTGGCAATTAGTACATAAAAATCTGACACATTTTTTTCTGGCTGTCGTTCGTTGAACATACTCACGCATTGTCGTTCCAACATTTTGAACATTTTTACCCTTTCTATCGTGGAATAAACCATTTTGATTGTTTTACTAAAAATTAACAGTCGATTTGGCACAACTCTAACGTTCTTTAGATATACAAAATAAAATGAACAAATATTGCTTAAAAACCAATATTAAAGTTGATGTTTAAGTAAACCATTTTTCCAGTTGGCTCGTTTACTATTCGAACTCTCATTTCGTTATGGATGAAAATATTGTTCCAAATTTTAGGACCATAAAGTACTCGATGTGATCTTCAAAAAGAAGTATCGCACGACCCTTCTCCCCTACTGGAATTTCTGGGGTTTTTCTTCCCCCGCTAGATAAAGAAAGTAACATATTTCCCCCTCCAATCAAAAATGGAAGCATCCGAGGGTTTTTCTACATTTTCATTTTAAATGCCGAAAATCAAGGTACAAGGTTATCGTTAGGCCACCAAACATTTAAACGTGCTCCACCCATCCCCTATATAGTACCTAGCTCTTAGTAATATCTTAAATACAGTGTTCAAACTAATTAAGGCCAGTCTCAAATACTTTTTCTTAAGCTGGACATACATTGTAAATTATAACGTTTTCTAAACGCCTCCTAAGTTGTATATTTAGCTGTAAATTCTATACTGCATCTGATAACTTTTGTATTGCTGCGCGAGCTACACAATACATTAGATCGACTAATACAGCAACTTTCACAAATAACTAATGTCGATTTAAAAATCAGTGTGCTCGATGCCTATTATATTCTAATGATATAATGTAAATAAAAGGCGTTTCCCACGGATTAAAATGAATGAAAACGGACGATGTATTATAGACGAGTAGCGTACCCTGTGGGCCAAATTAGATTGGGCACTAGTGTTCTTCTACATAACTCCTTAATTTGAAAACGGATTATTGTGATGTTACGTACCGATGAGGTTCTTGATGTCACATTGAGGTCGTACCCAGAACTTTCTTAGGGGGGAAGCGCCCATATGCGCCTTTAAAATTTTGATAATTGCCCACGTTAAATTAACGTTGATATAGAATGGGAAATCCTGAGTAAAGGCTGGCTAGACAGATAGCAAAGTTCTCAAAATTATTTTTCTACTTGCGTGCGGAAAAGTTCACTTTTCCGCACTCAATTTAGTTTAGAAAGTGCCACTTTTCCGCACTAGTGCGGAAAAGTAAAAATATCAAAAAAAGTATACAAATTTGTCACACAGTAACTTCTATATTGATAATACCAAATTTAGGGGAACACGTCATGTTCGTTATAACAAAGCGGAAAACTAATTATAATTATTAAAGAATTATTATACAAAAGAAATATACCTACAAATTTGGGACACCCAGTATCATAAATATAAATAACTGCTATTAAATTGTTATTGTTTTATGCTTTTTAAATAAAATCTTGCCTAAAAAATCTATGTTTCTCAAGCGAATAAAAATAACTATTCTATTTGCCCAAATAAAACAAAATAGACGGTTCAATTTTTGATTTAGGTGCTTGTAGAAAAAAATTTGTTCCTAACTCATGCGGAAAGTCTCTTTTCCTCACTCGACTGCTTGCCGAACTCCGCTGCGCGTCGTTCGGCAAACTGCAATCGCGTGCGGAAAAGTATGACTTTCCGCACTAGTTAGGAAAATAACTATTCTAATATTTGGGACTTTACTTAGTATAGTGACAAGGGGCTAATTTGCATTATTCTATAACATTTAATAATTTATAACCCAAACTACCCCGATTTGTTTCTCGGACAACAAAACTGTTCTGTCGAACATTGAGTCTGATATAGTTCATTTTACGCTGCTGTTTGTGTTAGTAATAAAGTGAGTCTTGTAAGTGTTCCGAGACATTCGAATGTCCCGGGGAACGAGGAGGCTGATCATCTGGCACGACAGAGTTTCACAACACGTTCAGTGGAACCTTAGCCTGTAGTAGGTGTGTCCTACAGTATGGCCGCTGCTATGCTAAGGAATTTCATGAATGAACGGGCCAAGGATCCATGGCGGATCACTTAGGGTATGAGGCAGGCTGGGCTACTCTTGGGCGATCCAGGACAATGCCAAGTGAGCGCCTTTCTGCCTCTGAAGAGGGGAGACATGAAGCTTGTAACATGGCCTCTTATATGGCATTGCCGCTTGAACTGATATTTGCACCTGCTGAGGATCGCAGAAGATCCAAAATGCAGGTGGTGCTTGGACGACAAGAAATCGTCCACTCATGTTCTTGTTGACTATCAAGCGTTGGCTGGGGTAAGAGAGATGAATTGTGGAAGCTCCGTACTGAACCCGTAGGACATAAAAAGATCCAGTCGAGGAAGCTGTGTGCCTTCGCTTTATAGTAATATTCTAGTCTCAATTATTTAGTCTTAATTTATTTTTTAGTTCTAGTTCTAATGAAGAGCTATCATTTAATAGTTAGCATAGAACTTCTGGCATTGGGTTGCACAGAAAAACTAACCAGTGAGAGAGGCAACTGGAATAGAATTTCGTCCCATCGAGTGTTTTCCTAGGTGGCGGATAAGGGAATGCCTTCCAGATATGAGTGGTGCCAGCACCCAACTAGCGCTGTAGCGTCTGACACAAAGAGTGGATACAAACAGCATCTGACCCAAAGAAGGCGGCTGAAAACCACACCCGTCAACACCATGGGCAAGCGAGGCGCTTTATATGCCAAAAAGCCTTGGCATGATTTGTGCTGAAATGTCGAATTTAAAGAAAAAACTTAAACACACGAAATCTCACAATGATGTCATGTCAGTCTGCCTCACTTCATATTCTGAGGGAGGCAAAGTCAATAAATTTGAATAAACAATACAAATTAAATTCCACAAAGCTACATATACTATTAGAACATTGAGCACTACAGAATATCTCGTCAAACCAGAAAAAGAACTCAAACACATAAAATGGGGCATTCTCGGACTCTCTGAAGCAAGGCTACCAGCAAAGAAAGCTGATGTTCTGAAATCAAGCCACATATTATGTCACAATAATTCTATTAAATGCAATGGCCAAGGAGGAGTGGCAGTTCTTATTAATAGGAAACTAAACAATTTGATGATTGATGCCTACATATCTACATGATACTTAAATTCAACAAGATATACAGTATCCAGTTCATTCATGGATACACACCGATGAACCAGAAAGAGATGGGACATTTCTTGAAGACCTATTCAAAGCCATGGATTCACACAAGATTCACTGCAAAATAATAAGTGGTTATTCAGGAAACCTAAAGAAAGGGAGTGGACGTGGAAAAGCCCTGATGGTAAAACCAAAAATGAGATCGGTTTCATATATCAAATAACAAACAAATGTACACAAACGTCTCAGTACTAAACCGGTTCGATACAAACAGCGCTCATAGGCTGGTAGGAGCATTCCTTAGCTCCAACCTCAAAATTGAAAGAAACAAACTCATTAGCACAGACAAGTTCCCTACTGTTTCAAGAGAATTAGGAAAGAAACTATGAATGATGACTGAATTACAACTGACATCCATATCGCGGTCAAAAAGAAATAAAAAGAACCCTAATATGCGGTCAGAGATACTGCAACTCATGGAAAAAATAGAACTTCCAGAGGAATATCAGGATATCGGAAATTAAATGAAAGAATTTATAGATATGGGCGAAAGGGCAAATATCGAAGTCGAAGCTATAAGACTACAATAGAAGACAATGCAAATATGAGGAACTTAAATGAAAGACTAGGAGAGTAACATAATCGGGCAACAGATATATTGCTGAGCACATTAAAGGTCTCTAGCTTCCTATTAGATCCAATCAAAAAGTTATGAACACGGTTATCTGCAACGCGAGAGATGTTCCAGAAATATCAAACCAAAAAATTCAGGCTGCTATCTAATAAATGAAACACAAAGCCCAGAAGAAGACAAAATTGCAAACTACAAAAATAAATTTGAAATGTTAAAAATAGAGGCGCAGTCACTGGAGATATCTACAAACTCTTCTGCAAAAAGGCAAAATTCCGGATGCGCGGCAATCTGGATTAAAAAAAAAGACATAATGGCAATATATTAAATTATCGACTCCCTTCTTTCTCACCTGTATAAACTCCTAACCAAGCTTGCCATCAACAGACGAACCAATAAATTTGACGCATATCAGCAACCAGTAGAACAAGCAGGATTTCGCAAGGGGCTTATCGCCTTCGACTATCTATAAACTATTAGATTACTAATAGAAAAAACAACCGAATACAACATACCCCTACACTTGGCATTTATAGATTTTCATAAGGCGTTCGATTCTATTGAAACGTGGGCCTTCATACAAGCCATGAACGACGTTAAAATATATTTTATCTGTTAAAAATATACATGAAAACGTCTCTTTTCACGTCTAAAATAGACAAAGTCGAAATAAATAGGTCAGTACGTCAAGGCAATACCATATCCCCAAAATCACTTAACATCTTCAAATTACTACAGTGGGAAACTAACGGCATAAACATCTAGGGGTCCTATTTGAACCATCTCCGATTTGCCGATGCCGTCTTGATAAGTAGTACCATACAGAAATTCAGGTACCTATATGTTAAAACAACTTAATGATGCTTCGAAAAATATCGGCTTGAGTCATGTCTGAGGTCTCACTTGGCATTATCAATGGGATGTCTCGTAGTAGACTGAGGGTTGATGTGATTCTCCATCCTTAGCCAACGTCGCCAACCCTCGATGCAGGCCTATAAATACGTATATAGGCCTGCATCGAGGGTTGGCGACGTTGGCTCCTCCCCATCCGTGGTAATCTGGGTTACAGCGGCGCTTGTTCTCTGTTCTGTTGTGCATGTGACCTGTCCTGATCTGCTTTGGTTTGTTTATAATTGTTTTCCAGGTGTTGGATAAGTGCAGGGCGTCGTCTCTTGAGTTTGGATACCCGATTTTCTCCATTTCAATTGCTTCTCGTGTTGTTCTTGTTTTGGTGTAATTGATTACATTCGCTATTTGTGTGCATCTGTCGAAGTTGATTTGATGACCCGTGTAGTGAAGGTGTTGAAAGAGAGCCGATGCTATTTGTTGGTTTTTGATGGTTAATTTATGTTCCTCTAGCCTGGCTGAGATTCCTCGGTTTGTTTGTCCCACATATGTTTTATCCCAGGTCCCGCATGCAACGCTGTATACTCCTTGATTTTACAATTTGAGTTTCAGTTTAGGGTCTCCTAGAGTTGTTCCTATGGTTTGGAGCGGTTTGCATGCGGTAGATATATTATGTTTTCGGAGAATTGGACCAATTCTGTCAGTTGTTCTCAAATATAAACAGGTCAGATTCAGACATGAATCAGCTAAGAGTAATGCAAAGAGGGATAGAACGAGCGATGCGATTAATTAGTCTCATGGACAGAAAAGACACAAAAATATCTGACAAAGTACAAAAGTAGTAGATCTAATAGAATATAGTGGAGAACTGAAATGACAATGTGCGGGACACGTGGCTCGACAATACCAAAGCAAAGGAATTACTAGACTAACACACTGGCGGCAAAGGCAAACAAAGCGTAGCGTGAAAATACCACCTGGTTTGAATCAAGAAGCAAGCGGAAAATAGATGATTTTGGATGGCACTAGAGAGGACGGCATGGAGAAATATGAAATAGTTATAAGTCCAGGAGTAGACAGAACGTGGCTGAAGAAGAAAAAGAAGAACAAGAAGAACTCCATTGTTGTCGTCATTACCACTTGTCTATGTAAACATGTCCTTTAAACTAAGAAGTGGTACGTTAGAGAAAAATTCAGTGTTTTAAAATTACAATAAAACAATAATAAAACATCCGAGAAGCCAAGAATGGTCCAATTTTACAACATTTTATGCAAACACTATTGCTCACACACCTGCTGTTCAAGAACCATTTGAACATGTTTTCAAATCCAGCGATTTAATTGGTATTGTATTAATATTCCACGACACTGTGTATCGCATTCCAAGAATGCCCCTCAAAAACTCTCGGCGACATTCTTAGCGCCCTCTCTTGTCCCAACGTTTATCCATCTGCATCAGTTTAGCTAGATAGCTAAAAGCAGAACGGCTTCGAACAATACAATCCACGTATTTCGAAACACAAGTCAGGGTCAGTTGCAAGCAGAACGCATACGCCAATCAGTGCTTCCTACAGCGACTGCCGGAAACAGTCAATCTAGGGTATTTTATAATTTTAGGGTTCCTAAAATTCCGTTCTATAATAATCGAATTTTACAAAAAAAAACTAGTCAGCAGATTTCGAGCAGGTTTGTGTTAAAATCC
>JAEQML010066091.1:0-20293 GCA_016904865.1 Pissodes strobi
AACCTTTGTTTATATAGGGAAATAGTTATTCAACCTCGAACTGAAAAAAGGCCTCATCGCTAGATGGCGTCCGGCCTGAAATGTGCCCATTCTTAAATTTCAAAAAATTACTACGGGTCCTACGAGAGACGTTGCAAGGAGGGAGTTCCTACATTTCTATTGGTGCATTCCCGGGCTGTTACCTCGCGGCGCGGAGTGGAGCCGCGTGGACGAGTGTTGCTAATAATTCCGAATATCTCATTGTTTATTTTTAATTTTCCGCCATTGTTCAAGTTGAAGAAGCTTTACTTTGTAAAATGTTTGTGTTTGGGTTGTAATGATTAATTTTGGCTGAGTAAATTGCGATTATCTATCTACGTTTTTTTCTAGGTAAGTACAAAAGTACCCACTTCCTTTGTTTTGTAGTTTTTGTCGGAAATCAGAGTATTGCAATAGCAGTTTCGAAGTTTAATACACAGAACAGGTTTACTTAAATAGGATGAACATTTTTCTAATAATCATATATATGTAGATAGAGATAGGGTAAATCTTTACATCTACTTTTTTATATCCATCAGTATGCTTTCTCATAATATTAACGTTTATTTTGTACGTAAGTACATTAGTACATATACACAGATGTTGCACGTCTAGGTGTCTATGAACAGTTTTGAGTAGTTAATTAATTGATTGATAGGCATGTATAAGGAAGGATGACAAATGTATGGAATGAATATTGAATTTAATTAATAGCATATTATGATATAAGTGTATAAGAGCACTTTTAAAGCACGCGCGTTTAGATGTCTTTAAATTTACTTTTTTGGGTTGTTCCACATTTGTATTTATTTAATTGTTTCAGTTTTTGACAAACAAATTCTTTACAAGCTAAGTCAAAATTACATTAGATTTTAATTTGTTTCAGATAACGTCTATTTTGAGAGCATCAATTTGTAAAGGAACATCGCCTGGGCGAGAAAGCTTTCTTTGATCGCTGTGTCTTCGTCATTGGTGCCAAATATTTTCCCATTAAATGTGGTTCAAGAAATCTGAGCAGTTAAATTTTTAAGTACACAAGTAGCAGTCACCTGATCAAGTACACAAAAAGCAGTCACCTGATCAATACATCCCTTACAATAGGAAGAGGTCCAAAGGAAATTAGGACCAGTAGTGTTATTGTGCCTATCCTGAAAGTGCCTAGACCAAATAAACCAGAAGAATATATTGACCCATTAATTTATTATCTGTAATAGACAAAATTCTGAAAATTGTGGTATGCACAACTGCAACAGTTTCTAGAGGTAAACAAATTGTTATTTGAAGGTCAGTCGGGTTTTTGGGAAAAACATTCGTGCGAGTCAGCATTACAGTATGTGTGTTCGAAATGGTGTTCATAAGTTCATGATGGAAATATTGACCTTCAGCATGCTTTGAGACCATCAATAGGAGAAGACTTATCCACAAACTACAGGCCTACGGAATTACAAACAGTGCACTTATCACCTGGAGGATCGCTCCCATGTGACTAGAGTGAATAATGTGTCCTCAAATCCGTTTGATAGTGAGATAGAGGTGCCACAGGGCAGTGTTCTGAGCCCCCTTTTGTTTGTGCTATATGTCAATGACCTAGATCGAGTTTTAAATGATATGTTTCTAAGTTTGTTTGTGGACGATATGTTGATCTGTGTTTGCGGGAAGGATTTTAATCAGGTAGTAGATACTATGAAATCAAAACTTGACATCCTTTATAACTCGTTGTGTGTAAATAGATGTAGGTTAAAAAAAAAGACAAAGTACATGGTTTTTTGGCTCTAAGCAGAATTGTAATAGATTTCTAGAAAATAATTATTGGATTAAGATAGATATCTAATAGCCTATTTGAAAATGCATCTAGTAATATTTAGGGGTAGTTTTGGATTCTCAGCTTAATTTTTTGTTACATGTAGATCATATTAGAAAAAAAATTGGAAAAGATAGAATTTTTTAGGAGAATAGCTGAGATTCTTAGGCACTGGAGTTCTGTTCTTATATATAATAATACCATTATATGATGATCAGAGATACTCTCTTAAAACACAACTTTCACTCTGTTGATGAGTTTATAACCATGCCTCTGAATATATGACATATGTGCTCAGATCCTGATCAAGACTTGCTCTAGTAAAATTTATTGTAGTGTAGGTGCATTTTATTTTATTATTATTGTATCCTTAACCAGCCTATGCCCATGTTATGATATCCTAAATCTATACTTAATAGCATATTTGTCTATATTTATACGGTTCTGTCTGTCTGTCATTTTAAATTATGTTGACTTGTGGGTAGTAGGTTTGTATTGTTTCTATTGTTATTTTGTTTTCTGTTTCTTAGTGATTGAACCTTATTTTTAACAACTCATGTACTTCATTCTTCTTAATTTTATGACTTGTGTAAGACTGTAAAGTTATTGACACCAATAAATTATCTATCTATCTATCTATCTATCTATATCCGCATTTCTATTACTGTTTTTCATTGTTGATATCAGGTAAAAAGGCTGATATACAAAGACTCCAGTTGCTATGAAATAAAGCTATGCGCACTATATTGTTCTGTAATTAATTTGATGCTAAAGCCACTTAGATGGCTTTCAATACAGCAAAGCGTAGAGATGTATAATGTACTATTTATTTTTAAAACAAAAAATCAATTATTGCCCGAATAAGCTGGTTTGAAGGTGATTCATGTTTATCCCACCGGGAATTCATAATTAATGTTTTAGAACTTATTACAAACAAAGCCTTAAAACTATTAGGATTTATTAATAGATGCCTTATACAACAATATTGCTTCAAGGCTCTTTACTGTTCTTTAGTTCACTCGATTCTTGAATATGCAAGCCCACTTTTCAATCCATATTATGCAAAATATAAGTATATGATTGAAAAAATTCAAAGAAAATTCCTAAGAGTGATTAACTTTAAACTACAAATTCCCCTAGAGCAGCTCGACTATCAACTCTTACAGACATTGCTGAACATCGATTCTCTGGAAGACCAAAGAGCTTTGTTGGATGTCAGATATCTATTTGGATCCATTAAATTTAACATTCCCTCAATTTGATAGACTTGCAAAATCAATTATTTGCCGTCGCTCATGGCAGTAGGCTTGGTCATTTGGATTTTTGGCTCTATATGTGCTTCAATTTTAAATTTTTGTATGTTTATTGATTTAGTACCTATGTAATGTGTTTTAGATAGCTGTAGTAAAATTTTGACTTTTATCCTGAATTGCATTATGTAATTGTTATAGCTTATATTAAGGTTTTATTTTGTAAATGGCTTGCCGTGTAACTTGAATAAATAAATAAATAAATAAATAAAATTAAGGACTTTAATATATAAACAGTGTAAGTCATATTCAAAATGCGAATTGACATTATAATTTTTTTATTCACTATCCACTTTTATTCACGGAGTAAAAAACAACATTTTAATATTACTCCAAGAGTTATTTTTAGTTACTTAGTATTCAAAAAAGTTGTTTGCAGTTTTTTTTAACTGGAACATAAAACTTTAAATGTATATTATATAATTGTATTTTTCCAATTTACTACAATTAAGGATTTTTTCACAGTGTAAAAAAGTTATATTTTTCTAGCGAGTTTGAATTTTTTAAATTAAAAAGTAACTTTTATGGACCAATATTGTTTGGCAGGAAACATGATTTTGAATATGATTTGACAATTTTAAATATATATACATATATAATTTTTTAAATAAATGATATCTGTGAATCATCTTATATTTAAATAAAGATAAAACATTAGTCGACGGATTACAATTAATTTATTAGTTGATTCTTATTAAATGGTGATGCTTTTAGGTTGTATCTATGTTAATGTAGTCCAATTACTTTTCGATATTTAAGTAATATTTATAAGTACTTATTTATGGAGTTGTAGTCGATCTAATCTCTTGATACATCAGTTTATCACAATAGCTATATTAGCAACTTCTGATTGAAAAATAGCAAAAATAATTATGGTTTCAAATTTCCGTAACTGGTGATTAATTGTAACTTATAATATACAAGAAAGTTATTTTAAGAACATGTATAACTTTACAAGTTTGATAGGCAATAACACAAAACTTTGATATGAAAAAATTTGGCATCTAAGATAAAATAAATGAATTAATTCAAAGGGAAATAATACAAGTGAACATAAAATGATCAGTTGAAAATAAGGGATGAATCAAACCAGAAGTTGCCCGAAACAGCACACTATATACACTTCTTAGTTTTAAGGGTTGTATAGGTTGATGTGTTTTATCAATTGAATTGTTTAATTTTCGAGTAAATATAGTTTTACTCGGATGTTGTTTATTTCACTATCCTAAATCCGATTTTTTTCAAAAATTATTTACTTGATTATAGCGAATAAACTACAGTATATATTTTGAAGAGTACATTTATGTTAATTTAATTTGATTGTCAATTATGTAATAATGATAATAATGGCTATAAGCGATTGAAAGTTTTGAACATTGGCTGTTGGCCTGGAGCAATATTATATGTACCGATACATAAATTAGTATTAATATATGCCGAACTCATATTAAATAAAGACTTATCCAAAGTGGTAAGAGTTTTGATTTCAGTTTTTAAACACCTTATTTCTTATCTCCCCCTCTTTTGCAAAAATAATGAAATTTAATAAAATAAAAATATTTAATTTTATTATTAATCTCCAAATAACAAGACATTTTAATCAATAATTTGATAAATACATAAAAGCATAAAATTGCAGAAAATGTTTAATTGTCTTCTTTCTATAAGAAGAAAAAATACATAAAATAACTATATCTACCTACTATTGGAACTAAATTTAATTTTTATCTATATTTCTCTATAAACATTGTAAGTTTAAAAATTGTAATACCTTACTTTTTGTCTAATAATAGGAAACGAATAATCAATTTTTATAAATATAATTTTTTTTATAGTTTAATAATATGTTTTTAGTGTTCCTAATTTTGAATGCGTTAAAATATCCAGTTTATATCGTAAAATTTTACTTATATCAAGTCATAACGTTTTACATTTACCAAATAGGATTTTATTATTGTTTATTATTTTCCCATTTTTTAATGGCATATACAAATCTATTTTCTTCGACTACTGCATCAATTCAATTAGGCCTATATGAATAATAGAAATTAGTAAAGAAATTGACACAAAAATCAATGTGTTAAAAATGCTAAAAACCATTTTCCCAAACAATAAAATAAATTCAATTGAAAAGTCAAGATTGTCCTGCTTCCCCAAGGGGAAGCAGGTATTGGAAATTACATTCTATGTGTAAAAATTAAACTGATAAAACCGGTTCTAGCCACTTAGCCTTGGCTGAAAATCATTTCTTGGAAATCGACGGCTCGGCGAATATAATTATGTATTCCCCTTTCTACCCCTTCCTTTTCGTATGTAGGGTAAACATTGCACGTGTTTTCATTCAGAAATACTGTTTTTGGTGCCAGCCACTGGGGGCAGCACCTCTCCACAGGCCCCGTTGAACGACTATTTTCTTATAAAGACAATGGTACAACAATCAGCTGGAAGTCTCTCGGTCGGCACCGTTGAAGTATTGGACCGGAACAGAAAAAGATGTAAGATAGGCGAAACTCGCGCTGTCGCTCTTGCACCGGGGAGAGAATCCAGCGCCGTATTAAGGATATTTTATTTTTGAATTACAGTACCGTATTATCAGGTTATTGGTTAAACTCGGGTGCTATGTCTTATGCCGACTATTAATGATTAACGTATTCGTGAAGGAAAAATAAATTAATAAACATATTGGAACAATACAAAGACACAATTTATTTAAAAAGAGTTATACTAGGTATCATTTCACAAGTAGAAAAGTAAAACAAACATAAAATATGGTCAAACCACAAATAAACATTAGGTAATTAAATTAAAATAAATACGAAAATACATACATTTGAACGGAATCAGTGAAAAAGACAATTATTACATGGGTATTTTAAATATTTTTACAATTTTAATTTTTATTTCTTAATAATAGATATATACTATTTTGAAGACGAAGCGAAAATAAATTGTCATCAAAACCGTTTGTGACTAAAAGTACTGACACTATAATAATTTTATTGATTCCTCCATATGATTAATTTATTTTTTATTGATATTTTTAAAATTATAGTTAATATTTTTAAGAGTATAGTACATGCGAACTCTTAATAGTATATTGTGCAACAAGTGCTGAAAATAAGACTTTTCACACGAATGAGACAGTTTGGTGACACGAGCCGTAGGAGAGTGTCATAAAGTCTCATGAGTTTGAAAAGTCTTTTCAGCACGTGTAGCACACTATACTTTTTCTACGACTGCTACATACAGGGTGCCCCACTGGGAGTGTGGTAGAAAACTACATGTTATATGGGAAACTTTTTATTATTGATTTATCAGAAAATATTATTCCTAATGAAAGAAGCTACGTGAGTAAGAGATTCTCGCTAAACTATAACTAGGAGGCACAGTCCTAAAATGAGACTACCGGTGTAGGGTCCCTATTTTCCAAATATTTTGAAAAAGGGTCTCCGGCGGCGAAGCCCCTTAAAATGAGGCCCCAGGAGGTGGGCGAAACCCTAGAATGGGGCCTATGGTACGGGAGTCCCATTTTTTACAGATTTAGGAATGGGGCCCCCGGGGGCGAAGCCCTGAAATTTGACCCCAAGCCTTAAAAGGAGGCCCCTGGTATGAGAGTCCCATTTTTGACAGTTTTGCAAAAAGAGGCTCTTGGGCGGATGAAGCCCTAAAATTGGGCCCCCTTTTTTAGAGGTCTGGGAATGGGACCTTTGAAGGCGAAGCTTGAAACGGAGACGAAGCCCTTTAATCTAAATACGTGAATAAGCGTGTGAAAAGTATACTTTGCACACTCCGTGTGCAAAGTATACTTTTCACACGATGTTTGAAGTGTCCAGTTTTCACGAGCAGTTGTTAGTGATTTTTTGTCTATTTTCTGGGCATATAATTTTTTCTACGACTGCCCTGAAAATAGGCAAAAACGTGTGAAAAGTATACTTTGCACAAGGCGCGCGTAAAGTGTACTTTTCACACGCTTATTCGGGTATTTAGATTAAAGGGCTTCGTCTGTTTTAGAGCTTGGCCCTCAGGTCCCCAGATCTCTAAAAAAAGGGGGCCCAATTTTAGGGCTTCACCCCCCGGGAGCGCCTTTTTGCAAAACTGTTGAAAATGGGACTCTCATACCAGGGCCCCCCTTTTAAAGTTTGGGGTCCAATTTCAGGGCTTCGCCATCGGGGGCCTTATTCCTAAATCTGTAAAAAATGGGACTCCCGTACCATAGGCCCCATTCTAGGGTTTCCCCCCCCCTTGAGGCCCCATTTTAGGGCTTCGCCCCAGGGAGCAACCTCTTTTCCAAATGTCTCAAATATGAGGCTCCCACACCGGGGGCCCCATTCAAAAGCTTCGCCCCCCGAGGGCCCCATTTTAAAATCTGGGAAAAATTGGCCCCGTACCAGGGGGCCCCTTTTCAGTGCTTTGGGCCTCAAGGAGCCCCAATTTAGGGCTTCACCCCCGGATGCTCCCTTTTCCGAATATGTAAAAAATGGGTCCCCCGAAGGAAGGCAAAGCCATAAGAGGAGACCGCCGGTGAATGGCGCCTTTTTCCAAAGATATGAAAAAAATAACTCAAAAAAATTAAGGGCGAAACTCTAAAAGGACGCCCCGGATAGGGCGTTGTCCCAGCCCTGGCATCTCAATACCTACTCATTAACTAGTTACACAAATTGCTGTAGAAGTGTTTGTATGGTCTTTGTAAACTATAAATTTTAATTTAAAGACAAGATGAATTATATATTATATTATAATAAATATTATATATCAATATTATTTGCAGTCGTAGAAAAAGTACAGTATGCAACGCCTCGCCTGTGAAAAATCACTTTTCAACACTTCTTGCACAATATACTATTACTGCAAATATGTTGGGAAAATTCTCACTTTTTCCGTCGAGTGTGCTATGAATGGTCATGGAAACCGAAGATAAATAAATGACAGTCGTGCGTTTGTTAAAGTTTGTTGCGGGCACTCCTGTTCTAAATATGCCCGAAGGCTCGAATATAATAGGTTTGTTCTAACAGCGATTTCAAACGGTTTCAAACCATCCGGAGTTTGCGCATAACGATATAAGCGTCGCTTATATCACTATGCGCAAACTCCCACTCCGGATGGTTTGGAACCGTTTGACCGGCTAGAACAAACCTATTATGTCAAAACTGCCAGTCATTTGCAAATTTCAGAATAAGTATAGAGAAAAATGTGCTTTTAATTTATAAAAATGGGGCTGTAGAAAAAGTTCTGTGTGTTTTTCGAGCGCAAAATAAGATTGCCGTTTTCGAAAGATTACAATAACATTCTTTCTCAGGCGGCAATCCGTTACTTTGCGCTCTAGAAATACAAACAACTATTATCAGTATATAATTACGAAGTAAGTTGATGACATAAAGAATGATGGCATAATATGACAAAACTTCATTGCTTTGCACAGACATACCCATAATGTACAATAAGAATATTCAAGTTTAAATGTGGACCCAACAAAATATCACAGCTTTGTACTACGCCGTGAAAATATTACATTTATCGTAGTTATGATTAGATACTTACCTCTTTTTATCACTAGGAAACCGAAAGAAGCTCCTATCACAATTATACTTTTTATTAATACAACCTTTAGCGGCACAAACGTGTCCCATTTTTGGAAAACTCATGATATCGCAAGTTATAAAAACATGAAATCGGTATCAACACTTTTAACTACGCCTATGTTAAATTATTTCAAAATCTAAGAAACAAATAGCCGCTACCGACGCTAGTGCCGTGATCTTCCCCATAATGGCGCCATGCGCAAGGATCGGCGCAAACCGTTCTCACGAGCGGAGTGTCCTAGCTGATTCTACTAAGCTGTGACGTGGTGTTCCCAAGCGGTCACCCATCCAAGTACTAACCACGCCCGACGTTGCTTAACTTCAGTGATCGGACGAGAACTGGTATTTTCAACGTGGTATGGCCGTTGCCCGTAAGTTATAGTAAGTTCACGGTAGATAAACCGATTTGAAAATATAATGTAATTAATTATTCAGCATTTTATTCGGCATTTTATAAAAACAAAAATCAAAATAAATTTGAACTTATATAATTGTAATACAAAGGCATCATGCATTTTATGAGATTTTTACTGATAACATAGGTAGTAACAAGGAAAATTTGGCCGCATAAATAAAAAAATAGACAACAGCACGTGGTGTTCTCAAGCGATAACTCATCCAAGTACTAACCACGCCCGACCTGCCTATGCCTGTAATTTATAGCAAAGAATATTAGTACCTAGAATATTCTTTGGTACTAGGCTTGGTACTAGGTAAAATAACAAAATACAAAAATTATAGCAAAACTCTGGTATGTTAGTGGGCTAAAATAGGTTTGCATTTTTTTGTTTGTTTGATAGGTAGGTATCATTTATATATATAGTTAGTTGTTAATTTAGTGTTAAGCAATATTATGTGTGAATGTTATGATACACATTTTACATACTACATATTAGATACTTACTAATTAGGTAAAAACTCTGCAGTGGAGTAGCTTGACCTGAGTGGTCCCTGTATCAAACTATCTAAAGGGGCCCTTTCTCAAGGGCGGATATATAGGTCCGAGTTATTGGGGCAGGAGAGATGCCTGCCGTAGGTGCCGTGGGAGGTCAATACCAGAGAATATAATATATACGCGAAAGGCGAAAAATTGTGAGGGTGTCACGCCCAATTTTTACCCAAAAGTTGTTAAAATCGTTAAAAAAACACGAGCGGACGAAGCGGATTTTACCAAGCATTTATTGAAGTTTTATGTTGAGGTTTATATTTTTGTCACTTTCCCTAAGAATTCCACGTTAAAGTTCGCGAATGTGTTACAGACAGAGAGTATCAGCATCAGCTAGCTCCCTTTGTTTGGCTTTTCTTTTTATCGCACCTCTCTCGGGTAAACTCCCTTTCACTCGCTGATAATTCCGTAGATCACAACACTTAATATATCATAAATCATAATATATCAAACACCAATGAATATGTCTACTGCATGACTACTGACTCCAGTGTCAATGTGTCGAAGTTAATAATAATTGTAGTTTAAACGAACCGTAACAAACGAAAAACCAGAAAATCAGAACTTTACTGACACACAGTGTTGCCAGGTCCCACAGAAATATTGCATGAGAAATATTTCGAGAAAGCATGAGATTGAAAAAAAAAGCATGAGATGGCGCGATAGTCGCTGTAACTTCAAGAATGACAACATTGTAGATTCCAGTACAAGCTTTGAATATTGGAAAAGCAATTTAGAAAGGAATTGCTAAATTTAGCACATCAATAAGATGAAATTATTAAAACACAGTTAAAATAGTATTTAAAAAAAAATGTATTCAAAGACTAAAAGGAACAAAAACATAAAAGTACTTAAAAAGTTAATCATCTGATAAAGTAAAATCCTTGTAAAATAAATAAAAAAAATGTTAATCAGAGTCTGAATCATATATATGTTGGTTAAGGTTTCTGATCATTTCTTTTGATATGGGGAAATTTGAACATACAGAATTATTTTTATTTACCAGACCTTTTGTATGGAGTATTGCTGCAACGGTAGAAGTTTTTGATCAATAGATCAGAAAAGAAAGAAAGAAATATCTTTGCTTAGTTTTATTTATATTTACAGCAGAAAATATTCTTTCCACATTTGCACTTGAAACTGGCAAAGTAAGTAAATTAAAAACAAATTTTGTTAGGTTTGGAAAACGTGGTCCACTATTATCTGGAGATTTTATTGATGCAATATATTTCCAAAATTCACATATGTCATGATAAGCGGTCATAAAATCGATTTCAAAATTTCTTAGTGCCCACCATTCATTGTCAATTGTTTGTATATCAACATCAAGTAAATTTGGAAATAATTTAGAAACATGACCAATAGATCTGATTTTTCGGGATTTAACGGTTTCTGGATCCATAAATTCCATCTTTTCAAAAACAGAATCTTTAAGGGGAAATCTTGTGCTAATTTGCTGAACACTTTCAATATAAAAATTCAAAAAATTTAGTTTAACTCTCCCTAGTCTATTTTTTCCAAATTGCTTGAATTTATTTCTGCTGAGAAATAAATATCTTCCAGTAGTAAAAAATTTCTGGGATTTTTAAAGTCTAAATTATCTATACTTTTAGAACTAATGATCTCGTCTTTTATATAAAAGTCTAAAATTGTTTGTTTGTTACTTCTTTATAAAGAATGTGAATTTTTGGGCTTTCACTTTGCATCAATTTATTTAAATCATTAAAAATAGGTAAAGTGTGAGATAAAAATTCCAGATATAGTCGATTTTCTTCCATATTCAGTTTTTCTAAAACTTTATCTGCTTACGTAATGTTATTAGCAACTTGATCAGTAAAATAAAGTTTTAGGGCATTATATTGGCTTAAAAGTCTTTTTACTACACTCTCCAATGAAAGCCAACGGGTTTGGCTTGGGTGAAGAATTTTAGCTGGAGTAACATTGACAAATTCCTGAAACACTTTTAATTCTTCCACTCTTTTTGGACTATTTGCAAAATAGTTGTAAACCTAAAAATGTATTCAGAATTTTTTAAAATAAAATGATCTTATTACTTATTTTTAATACTATTTACCTCCCTTGTTAATTGTTCAACTTCTTCTGGCAGTTTTTGGTATGCATAGGAAGCACAAAGATGGAAGCTGTGGCAAATACACTTTACTGTGAATATGCTTGGTATGTTTTCCTGTAATCTACTGACTAAGGAATTTCTAATACCCACCATATTACTGGCGCCGTCAGAAGCAAACCCAATAAAGTTTGTTTTATATGGTATGTTGTGCTTTGTAAAAAAATGTATAACCACCTCAAAAAGTGCAGCTCCTGTGGTTTCTACTACCGGTACCAGGTCCAAAAAATTATCTTCTACTTTATTGTCAATAGACATTCTAACTACTAAACACAAATGTTTGACGCATGAAATATCAGTGGATTCGTCAGCTATTATGCTGAATTTATTATTTTTCATGAGATCAATCAAATACGCCTTTTGAGAGGCTCCTGTCACTTTTTTGATGACCCTAGTTATTTTGGTTCTTCCTGCTTTCATTTGTTTTGCTATTTCAGAATCTGTACACACAGCATTTAGGTAATCAATAAAATGGTCCATTAAATTCATTGGCAGATTATGTTCAGCCAAAAAACCTGCTGTACGTAAAATACCTTCTTTCGCCTTTTCTTTGACGCTTATTTTACTGGTACTTTCAGTAAACATATCAGCTATATTTTGTTGCCTATTACTACTTGCGTGAGCTTTTTGAACTGATTTTTGATGTTTACCAGATTCTAAATGTTTACAAAGTTGTACTTTTCCTGCGCCTATGTTAATGTCGCATCTACATATTTTACACCTACAACAAATACCCGTTTTGAAAAAAAAATTTTGAAAAAAAAAATCTTATAAAAATATTACGACAATATTATTCAAAACTTCTTACCACGCATACAATGTTCCCTTCCTACTACATTCCACCCAATGAAACCCAGGTAATTTCGCCCAGTCTTTTCTCTTCTTAGCAGAACTAGGCCCGGGAAGGTTTTGATCAGATTCACTAATACTACTAGTATCACTATCACTTAGCACCATAATGTATGATTTATTTCTCTGTTAACAGTATTAAACAAGTAAAACCAATTGTATCCAGTAGGTACTTAGCAATCCAATGTTGATGTCGATTATCACTTTCGGGGATTTCCAGATAAGGACGGGGAATAACCGCGCATTTGCACATAACTCTCAGTCAGACGGCGCGATGTTGCAATTTACGATTATTAAACACAATCGAATGATGCCACAGTTGTAAATTTTTGGCAACACCTTTCTTGTGGCGTTAGCCGAATTCCTTTATACTTTGTTATGTACAGTTTATAGTGAATCTCCAAGTATTTTTTAAGAATAATTTATTTTTACCACCATAAGCTAAAAAGCATGAGATTTTGCGACGAAATAATGATAACATGAGATATTTTTCAAAAACATGAGATCTCATGCAAAAGCATGAGACCTGGCATCACTGCTGACACAACGACACGCATACGATAATTCGGTATTCGGTATTTTCCCGAGGCGCCGCGCGTGCCAGTCGCGCGAGACAATTAAATTTAGAGCTGTACCGCTGTCAGTAGCTGCACATTTTATTAGTTATTCATTAGGAATGGGATTTTATCGATATGGTTTAGCGAACGATTGAATAATGTTCTAATTATCACTTTTAATATTAGATGTCAGATGTAGACTACAATAATTGATAAATTTAATGATTTTACTAGTGGTGAGTGCGGATAAACGTTTTTCACATACGGTTGCGGGGCCCTCTAGCTCGGGAGCCCGTATCATTGCTACGGCTGATACCGCGGAAGCTACGCCCCTGAAACCCTGATAATTGATTTAATATAATACCATTTATGTTGCATAAGTTCCTAAAATCCAAACACGTAGTTCAGGTAAAAAGAAATAGAATTCTATTTCTATCAATTGTAAATCACGATGACCAATACATTT
The DNA here is from genome assembly GCA_016904865.1 of Pissodes strobi. Taxonomy (NCBI): domain Eukaryota; kingdom Metazoa; phylum Arthropoda; class Insecta; order Coleoptera; family Curculionidae; genus Pissodes; species Pissodes strobi. Next base: position 13,655 of record JAEQML010066091.1, read on the forward strand.
TTCCTCGTCTTCTTGTGTAACGATTAATAGATAGCCAAAGGAAATATGTTACCGAGGTGGAATTTTTAAGATTTATTCGATTATTATCTTACCAGGTATCTGGGTGAGAACTTTATTAATTAATAGTATACCGATCTACCCAATTTCAACTTTATTTTTTTGCTTCCTAATAGGTAGCTATTTAAAAAGAAACTAGAATTGCACTCGTCTCGCTTTTAAACTAGCGAAGTCATCAATTACTTCGTTAAAATTTATCGATAAGGATAATTTTCTCTATATTAGTAATCCTGTCTTGCCCAGTCAATGATCTTAAATAATTTTTGATTCATTTTAATTTACTAAGGTGAGTTGAGGTAAGTGCATACACAAAAATGAATAGTTCATCTTTAGCGTGACACATATTTTTTATGTTTAATCGAAATAACGATTTGCAACCACAATGAAAGAAAGACATAGTTATGCTTACAAAATCAATTAACTAAAAAATGTAATGACCACAATCTCTCATTTTTTTTTTATTTTGGTGACAAAATGCCGCAGTTACCCGGGGTGTTGGGGAAAGTAAGAGCGTTGTTCGTATTAAAAAAACCTTCAGAACGCTACTTCAAAATTAAAGAATCTATTCTAAAAAACGTTGCAAACCCAACCATCTTGAAAAAAAATTCTTATTGAATAGAATATCCTGAAAATAACACTGCAAATGCTATTTCACCACGCATACAGATCTTATGCTAGTTTTACACTGACAATTTAAATTGATCAATTTATTTGCAAATTTCTTTAGCAAATTTTTGTTAGCTTAACTTCGCTTTACACCGGAAGCGCTTTGAACTTATTCACAACACAAACGACAATGAAAAACTCTCTACCAACCTAACAATATTTTTTTAGAATATTAAGGTTATGTTTTTATTTATGTTATCATACCTATTCTGTGATAAAATTAATAAAAACCCACCTTGTCTTTTGCACAGCTCATTTTAAATATAAGTTGAATTAAAAGAAAGGCTCAGGCATCAACAAAAACAAATCGGATTCGGACAAATAACCTCACTTTAATATCTTGCATGTGTCTTTTCATTAGGTTGCCACACTGACTTGTCGCAATAATTGACGGAAAATTAGAACATGCTCTAATCCGTCAATAAATTGAGAAAGAACTTGGTCAAGTTAAATTGTCGTCAAGTTGGCATTTTACATTATCAATAATTGTTGGTAAAGCGACTTGATCAATCAATTGGCCAATAAATTGTCAGTGTAAAACCGGCATTAGGTTCTGGAAGTAGCTTAATGATGTCGGTTTTTAAGATATGGCCGATATCATCAACTAATGAAAACTTAAAAACAGATCTTAGACAGGCAGGATCTTTGAGCAAAACCTGACCAACATAATGCTTGACACTTTTCTTTCCTGGAAATTTCACCAGCACCCAATTAGCTTGTCTCATATCTGCCATTATTTGCCACTCTATTTCTCAAGTTTCCTCACATTCTTTTTCAATTTCGTCAGTTATTTCATCCAGAGATGCATCAGATACATCTTCACACATATTATCAATGGCTTCATCTTCATCAGTCTCCTCCAGAACCTTTGGTTGGGATTTTTTCTTTGTGAGATCGTCCTCAGTCTTCCTGTCTTTTTTCTTTCCAGTCTTGATTTTCTTTCAGTTTCTCTCTTCCATTTCTCGCAGCCTTTCTATTATTTCGTTTCTAGTTATTACTTCTGCATCGCTTGCAACTCGTTTTTTTTTTGTTTAGACGCATCATGTGTATGTTTATTTTGCTTCAATGTTGATAGTATTATTTCTTCAAATTAAACGTCGAGGGTAGCGCTCTTGCTATGTAGATGGCGGAATATTTGCACTGCTGCTACTGGGTTGTGGTTCAACAGTCACATTATCAGTACTGGCCTCAATACCCATATTATTGTCATTGTCAAAACTGGTCTCGGCCGCTACATGCGCGTCATTATTAAGATGAGTTTCCCATTTCTGGAAAGCTAGAAGGTCAAACTTTTCTTGGGGAACAACGGTGTTATCGAGAGAATAGATCCCAGCCAGCTCTGAATACTAGAACACTGTCAACAGAAAAGCTACAAGAACTTGAAGAGGAACTGTCAAACGTCAAATGGGATATTTTCGGCATAAGTGAACATAAAAGAAAAGGTAACGAAGAACTAGTACTGCAGTCAGGAAATGTGTTCTATTTTAATGGATTGGAAAATATCAACGACGGCGGTGTAGCTTTCTTGGTGAGCAAGAAGCATGCACCAAATATAACCCAAATTGATAGCATTAGCTCAAGGGTGATCTACCTCGTTTATAAGCTGTACAGCAGATACAATCGAAAACTTGTTCAGGTCTATGTCCAAACCTATGATACCCTATGAAAACATTGGGAAAGGATAGCTGAATGCACCAATCTCTCACAAATGAGTTTCTAGAAATTATTAAATTCGTTTTCGATTCAACTTACTGCAGGTTCGATGGAAGGTACTATAAACAAATTCTTGGCACTCCAATGGGAGCCACACTCTCACCCATAGCCTCCCAATATGTGATGGATGACCTATTAGAGGAATCCATCCCTAAACTGGGCTTCAACCTACCATTTTTAAGAAAATTTGTTGATGACATAATTACCTCGGTGCCAAAAAACAGCACAGAAGATATACTCAGAATCTTCAATAGCTACAATAACCACATCCAATTCACTATGGAATGTGAACAAAACAATAGTGTTCCATTTTTGGACACTAGGCTAATTAGAACCGAGAATAACATCATTATAACAGATTGGTAAACGAAGCCCACGTACTCTGGAAGATATATAAACTTCCATTCTTATCATACTCAGAAAATGAAGATAAATCTAGTAATGGCTGGGTAACAGAATCAGGAAAATCTGCCATCGGACACGCATTGAGGAGAATCTTAAAAAGCTCTATCTCATTTTAAAGAATAACTCTTATCCTGAATGGTTTCTAAAAAAAAATCTATTTAATTCTATCAATAATCAAAATTTTCACGTACAACTTGAGGAAAATAATACTGAAATTAATGGGCATTCACCATCTCATCAAGAGAACAATAATAATCAGTACAATGCAGCTATCTCCCCTGACATCTCAGCATTTTTAACAGCGAATCAACAAAAATATTATTTTTTCTTCAAACGTCAGTAAATCCGTCATTACTCGACTGTGTAGGCGGCCGTGAAGTTTCGTTTTTCCTCCGCCGGAGCTTTACTTTTCACTTTTCCGCCGGCGGAGGTAAAAGTGTTGTCATAGCAACATAGATACAATACAAACAGACAACAAAATAAGCGTCAACAACTCAAGATTTATTAAACTACAATTTGTATTTATCACTCAATTTGTGACTGCATTTCTAAAAATCACTAATTTAGGAACAAATTGGTTATTATTTAATCGAACTTACTCAATAACTGCTTATCAATACGGAATTAAAACGAAATCGGAGCAATCTTAAAAAAATAATTATCGTTGACAGTGTCCACTGACAGCTTTATGTTACATTATATTCACCGACACCGGTGCCAAGGCCATCTACGACCGTGGTCTAAGCCGCCTTGCGAACCCATTTATCTTTAATAATAATTAGATATTATTACTATTAAAAAGAGATGTTTTTGCATTAATTTGTCGACATTTGAAGAAAAAACAGCATATTTTATTTGGAGGAAAAGTTACTTTTCATGGCTTGCTCTCTATTACCAGCCTCACTCCGTTCGGCTGTTAAACACGAGCGCGCCATGAAAAGTATCACTTTTCCTCCATATAAAATAATATACTATTTTCACTACTAACATGATAAGTCACCATTATTTACTCCATTCCTCAAATGAGAAGTAACATTTCTCACCCTAGGTAAATAATAATATTAAAAAAACCTAGGTCAATAATGAAACGGAAACGGAAAATGTCAAAATGTCAAATTTGTTAGTTTGACAACTAGTTGTCATTTCGGATTATTTGAAAAATTAGTAGGAAATGATTAATTTTAAAATCTAATCAATTCAAATAATGATAAGGATATTGTATTAGTGCTATTAGTAAAAAAATTAGGTCAATATTTACTTTGCGCACTTATTGGCTACCGCAAAAATAAAAATACTGACATATTCTACGTTACTTCTCTTACCATCTCCCACACATTAAATGCTGCGCAAATGTTTCTACTTATCAGAAAAAAATAACAAAGTTTACAAAATGCAGTTATGTTAAACCATCCGACATGTTCCAAACTTATACTATCTCGCTCTCGCACACTCATTATTTCACCTTCTCTTTTTTAACACAACGCAACGGTCCAAACGGATCTGAAAAATGCAAGCAAAAAGCAAGGCAGGCGTAATAGCGATACAAGAATAAGTAATAGTAGTCTTAAAAAAACTTTTACCAGCTTTTTTTCTTAAAAACCAAAAATATAACTGTTTTCTTTTGCATTTTAAAATGATAACATTTCTGGCACGTCAACATGACACTATTTCAGCTTTCAGCATTTCGATTTCTTAAGCCTAGTTCTCAGAGCTTCGACTGTCGCCAGCTACACTCTCTCTGGCCAATAGAAGACAAGGAACGTCAGAACCCCTAACCCCCTCCACAGTGTCGCCAGTTTGTTGTCGCTGTAGTTGGTTTGAAACAACTTCACTTAACTTTCATTGGAGATAATGTGTAAAATGACAGATGGTTCACATCATCGTGACGTGACAGCTGTCGCTCGACATTGAAAAGGCAAGAAGTGGGGATAGTCGCGGGCGACAGTCGAAGTTTTGAGAACTAGGCTTTAAATTATGTGATCTAGCATCTAGTTAGCTTAGCATGGCTCAGCCAGCTGTCATTCTACGAATAGGTGTTGCCAAGTGTAATTTCTGTTCGATTCTAAAATACGGTATCTTGTTGGATACATTCAACCAACACTTTATAGATGGTGATTCAGAAGTAGTTTGTACTTATTAAAATAATAAATAATAATAATAATAATTCGCTATTTTGAGTTACGCAAGACGCTCGCTATTTAACGACCAAAAGAGAGAGAGACAAATGCGCCCTTGTTTGGTATATTTGGATTAGTTAAGAAAGTACCACGCGTAGCGCGCTCGTTTTGTTAATTTGGGATAATTATGGTTTTGTGTTAGGCGGGGTTGGTCAAGCGCATAGCGCGCTCGTCTCAATGCTCTTGTTTGGTTAATTAAAGTTACTTTCAATTATTTTTGCTTAATCTGGGATACCGAAGACAAGCCCGCGTAGTGCGCTTGTCTCTTCTTTATTAATTAGGGTTAGTCTGGGGTGGTTTTGCTTAGTTTAAGTTAAGAAAGAGACAAGCGCGCGTAGCGCGCTTGTCTCTTTATTTTGCCAAATTAGGGTTAGTCTGGGTTAGTTTTGATTAGTTTGGGTTAGTTTTGGTTAGTTTTGGTTAGTTTGGGTTAGTTTTAGTTAGTTTGGGTTCGTTTGGGATGGTTTTGCTTAGCTTGGGTTAGTGAAGAGTAATTAGGGTTAGTCTGGGTTAGTTTTGGTTAGTTTGGGTTAGTTTTGGTTAGTTTCGGTTGGTTTTGCTTCGTTCGGGTAAAAACTGGTTAATTAGGGTTAGTCTGGGTTAGTTTTGGTTAGTCTGGGTTGGTTTTGCTTAGTATGAGTTAGTGAAAACACAAGCGCGCGTAGCACGCTTGTCTCTTTACTTTGCTTAATTAGGGTTAGTCTGGGTTAGTTTTGGTTAGATTCAATTAGTTTGGGTTGGTTTTGCTTAGTTTGGGTAATGAAGACACAGTGAGATCATTGGGGGCGAAGGAAAAATTATAGAAATTGACGAGGCGAAAATTGAGAAAAGAAAATATAATCGGGGACTATACAAAGCGATTCCACGTTTTTTGGAAAAATGCAGCGGCGCTTTACCCATTAGTGCTTCATCCATTTCCATGTAAGTAATTTCAATAATTGATATTCCATGCACCTGCCCTGGGACATTTACCTATTTGAAAATCAAGAATGTTAGTCAAGTGTGACAACATTGCAAGTAAATTTTCATCATTAACGTCAAATTGGAAGAGTTCGCCTTTAAATGTCTTCCTAAATGGCCTCATTTATGATTTTTATTTTTCAATTTTTGGCGTCAAAAGTGTTTTGCGCAATATGTAACGTGTCACAAAACACTTCTAATACTGTCTTCTACACGTCACATAAAAAATTTTTGCAAAATTCGAAAAGTTCTCAAAGTAAATATTTACCAAAAATTATATACAGTTTGACTCACTTTTCATGACTCCCCATAATATTCTTATTAATAATGCGATTTTGTCAAAATTTAGAGGGAAAGAAGGTACTTTGTATGTATGGAGCTGTACTTTGTATGTATGGAGATTATTAGCGTCTTTTGGCGAGTAACCACGGTTAACTACAAGTAATACTGAAGTAAGTGCCAAGCGGGCACCCCACCACAAATTGTACTGTCTGCTTCTGTCTTCGCCAAAATACCGTAGTTAGATCTTGCATTGCTAGGAAAGAATATAGATATTTTGCATATTTATTTGAAAATGATCAGTTTGATCAGTGCAGAACGTTTACTCATATTTTTAATGACAGAATGGTGGCCTCTGGAGATAAGCAAACTAATGGTATTT
>JAEQML010066095.1:0-20290 GCA_016904865.1 Pissodes strobi
GGCAAGGAAACCACGCCCTCAAACTATCGCCCAATTGCCTTGCTTCCCATAATCTCCAAACTCATGGAACGTGTACTCAATCAGCAACCACTCAAGTACCCCGAGAACAACAGAATAATCAGCGATCGACAGGAGATATATTGGCCTATGTCACTCATATATATGGAGTAGGGCAATTGTGAACTACGGAGAATATCGAGCGATTGCGTTGGATATTTGAAGGCATTCGACAGAGTTTGGCATGACGGATTACTCAACAAACTGCCGTCCTTCGAACTGCCAGCCTTTCTCTGCAGCTGGCTTACCAGTTTCCTTAAGAACCGATCTCTGCACGTTGCAGTTGATGGACACATCTCAGACACATTCACCATTAACACGGGTGTGCCTCAGGGCGCAATACTTTCATCAACTCTGTTCCTCATCTATATTAATGATCTGCTGACCGAAACGAATAATCCTGTTTACAGTTTTGCATATGACAATACCCTTGTCTCCCAATTTAAATCAGAAAAACTTTTACCAGCTACTGAGACTTATCACCGCAGACAGGAGCAGATTACATCAATTAATCAAGACCCGGAGAAAGTTCAAACTTGGGGCGACAGAAATTTGGTCCAGACGTTTTTATACCAAACGAAGCTCAAAAGAAATACTCAATTTCGTAAGCAACGGTATTTACCTTTGGGTGAGTTTCACATAGATTAAGCGTTATATAACGGGATACTGGGTCAGGAAAAATGTAAATGCATCAAGAGTCTTGATTCAGTTCTATTTTCTGAATCAAACAGAGAAGTGCTCTTAGGCACTATAATTTACCATAGGGCTAGTTCTAAAGTCATTTTGTAAATAAAACAAAAAGCTTTAGCATTATATGATTATTTTAATAAGTTATTTTTCCTGAAAATAACTAGAAGCTCATAAATAAACAAAATATAAACATTGAATGATCGTACGTAGTCAGTGCTACGATATGAACAATATCAGTCGAGGCAAGTTTCGACCTTGAAGAATATGACATAAATAAAACTCTTAAAAATTAAAGCATTGCATAAACAGTAGTAATACTAAACTAGTATATGATTATAAATATAACCTTGAAGCTATGTACAGTTAAATGTCTGTTTAGATTTCCTGCGGAACAGCTACGTATCAGCTCGGTAAGCTGAAGTAACTGATATAAAATATAATAATATACAGGATAAATATTACCTCAAAAGTCCACCTATAAGCTACTATGTACACTAGTTCACCAATTGACGAGCAACGTTCAATGTTCAGCAGTTTATTTTCCAATATTGGGGGAAAGTCACTTTAAAAAACACTGTCTTGCTAGCTTCTATATACAATGAGCTTCAATTTCTTGCAGACAAGAATGACTGGAATGTAGTAGGTTGAGATGGTTTGCAATTATTGCGTATGGCATGACATGAATGCTTTGTGAATGCGGCTTCTTGGTACACGCATAAATGATTACTAAATATGCTATGCTGGTAGCATAAGAAATCCGCGTAGGGGATATAGCCTTTGAGAGAACTTGAGTATATTGGCAGTCAAGTGCCGTTTATGAGAATAAGGCCTGAGTATGTATGCAGACTAGTGCAGAGTAATCCTTATATTAGAATAAGGCAAGAGTATAGCAACCCAGTGTTATACTCGTGACAGAGAATGTTGAAAACCCATGGGCAAGACCATTCGGGACTGTACAGCGATGGTACAGCCTCTGAGGGAATGTGAATGTAAACGTGTGTGTTTACTTACTTGAGACACGAAACAAGGCTCGATTGTAGAATTCCCATGGGCAAGACCATTAAACACGACTGTACAGCGATGGTACTTCGTCTTAGAGAATGTGAATGTAAACGTGTGTGTTTACTTACTTGAGATACGAGACAAGGCTCGATTGTAGAAATCCCATGGGCAAAACCATTGGGGACGACTGTACAGCGATGGTACAGCGTCTGAGAGAATGTGAATGTAAACGTGTGTGTTTACCTACTTGAGATACGAGACAAGTCTCGATTGTAGAAATCCCATGGGCAAGACCATTGGGGACGCCAGCACAACGATGGTACAGCGTCATACTTGTGAGATTAATGGCAGTCAGGGTGCCGATAAATACCTGCTTGTAGGCTTAAGATGACGATGACTATGGCAAGATACCACTATGTCACTTGGGTAAAGAACTAAATAGATTATGAGGTCTCAAAACGTGAAAACTGGCCCGACATGGCGGCTTGACGCCATGTCGGCGGGAACAGCGCCTTTAGAGCGACTTACATGGCGGGGAGTCGAGATGCAACTTCTTACTGAATTCTAGAATCTAGAACGTGATAGTGATCAACTCGAAAGAGTTGTTAACGCCCCTTTGTCTCCGCCTCTTTTGGCGGGATAATCGGACATAGAAAAAGCAATAATGTAAATATAGGGATATTGTGTCAAAACTTAGCATAACCGGTTGTCTAAATTAATATTATGAATTTTAATACAAATCCGGTTGAAATCTGCTGACTAGTTTTCATGAAATTCGATTATTAAAGATCGAATTTTTAGTTACTCCCTAGAAAATCCTAAAACTTCCTAGCTATAATGCTAGAAAATTTTAGGTTGGGTGAAGTGGCTATCCTGGAGGATACGCTGTGATTGGTCGGATGGGCGTAGGATACGCGGCCGATTTCAGATGAGTAAACGTGGTTACAACAGATGGCGCTAGTAATATGGCCGGGAAACAGCTGGAAGCGCTATGATTGGTCGGAGGCCTTTCGAGGACGCTTTATTTTTAGCTATCTAGACTACTTGCTGCAGTGGATAAACGTTGTAAGCAAGAGATGGCGCTAGTAGTATGCCATGGCTTTTAATTTCTTTGAAATGCGAGGACAGTGGCGTGGAATGTTAAATTGTACAAAGTTAAGTCGTTAGATTTGAAAGCGTGTTCAAAAATGGTTTTTGAACATGTCTTACAAACGTTCTTGAGTGATCAGCAGCCAATGAGTAGGTATTATCAGGGTAGGGAAAATAGGGGTGACAATATTAAAGGATATGTGTTAATTGACCTAATTTAAGAACCCTAACTTTATTTGTTTTAAGTTTCAGGTATATCGATACAATAAAGAAGATATTCTAATATGGAGTTGAAAATTTAACACTTAAAATCTTATGACCCGACCTTATGATCCGAGTTAGAGAATTGATTTTTTAGAACTCGTGAGGCTGACGAGCTGTTAAGCCATTTTATAACATTAACAATTATTCAGATACATACACATTTTTTTCATTTTGTAACTTCTGGAATTTTGAAGTAAAAATTATAACTAAGAGAGCATAGAGTAGCAAAAGACTAACAACAGATTGGTTTTGTAAAAATATTTCATTTTAACCACCTAGTCATAGTACGATATTTAATAATAATAATAATAATACTTAATTTTGTTTTGTCAACATTTTTTAAAAAGTATTTCAACATACTGGACTCCCGGGAGTGTTTTGAGTCGAGGCATTAAAGTATTATGAGCGTAATACGATCCTTTACAACCCTACGCCACTATGCTATATTAGCCGTTTCTGATCGGTGGATTAACGTCACTTTAGAGTTCTGTTAAATCTTAACGCATAAGCTCGCTCCGGGGCGCAACTAGACAAAACTAACGGAAACTAACCCAAATTTACACAAAGAAACAAATATAACCTCAAAAAAATAAAGAAAACATGTATTGCCCCCGGCGGGAATTGAACGCGGGACGTCCACATTCCAAACGCAGAATCTGACCACTAGACCCATTAGACCTCTCAGAATAAGTTGACTTGACCGTAGATAAAGTAAAAGTGACGTTAATCCACCAATCAGAAGCGACTAATATAGCATAGTGGCGTATGGCTGTAGAGGATCTTAAAATGCATATTATGACACCTTTGTTGTTAGGTTCTTCGAGCGCCACCTATTACACTTGGTGTGCCTAGTTAACTTGAAGGTTAAGATGTACAACTTTTTAGAAAACAAATTTTATTCGACGGAGACCGTTATTACAATATGGTAGTTATAATAAGAATATTTAATAATGCATTTGACATATATTTATAACATTTCTGTGAGAAGTATAAATGTGCTGAAGCTGCGGTTCTCATGGGAATATCCGTGTGCTAGCGTTCTCATAACTCCTCCATCTTTAGAGGGAGCCTACGGGGTAGTGGTTAGTTCGGGAAACCGACGTTCGTCTGGACCTCTTGGACAGCTACGTCACGGGTAGTTGGTGGTCGATTTCTTCTGAGACCACTTCTGAGTCGTATGACAACAAAAATGACGATTATAACTGTAATCAATAAATATATTATTATTGACCAAAAGCTAAATGAAATATAAGGTCCATAGATATCCTTTGTAGATACAGAGTCTAATTCTTGATTTTGGGAATCTAGGGCGCTTTTAAGATGTTTCAATTCGTCTAGGTTTACATACTTGATTTTTAATGGTTTAAAATTTGTTACACTTTCTCCAAGGTGATAATTTGAAGTTTTAAATTGTAGTTTTGGTAGTTCTACGATTTTGTAAATTTTTTGGGAATTTTGGTAAGTTCTTATTTGTACACTCCCGATTTGAACTTCACAGTTTGTGTTTATTTCAATTAAGAAAGTTCCATTTAATAGTTTATTTTCGCGATCGTTACCACATTTTTGTTTTGCAATAACAACATTAGGAGAGATAACGATCCACTTATTACTTTCTACTTTTTGAATTTTCATATCGGTGATATGAACAGGTAAAAGTTCACAATTAAAAGAGTCCTTCGAGAAGCTTAATAATTGTACTTCGCAGGGTACGTCTTCCTTTTTTTAATTGGACTGGACTTGTTTCTTGACAAATGTATTCTTCTGGGCTGACTTGGAGGCATCCTTCGTCGAATAGCATGTAGGTTTGTTCATTTAGGGTAAGGTATTTTGATTGGGGTGAGATAAGGAAAAATGAATTAGATAGCATATAAGTGATAGTAATCATAACTTACATTCTCTACTATCGGAATTTCCAATAGAAATACTATTCTATTTTCTTTTGAGTAGCTTTTAATATTTATTGTTTTTTCGAATAATAAAATATTTTCTAGTTTTGGCTCGAATGGGAGTTTTTTGTTAGATAGATGTTTACTTATTAATTCTACTTCTTCTACTAATGTAACGTATTCAGTTTAGAGAAAGTTATGGCAACTTCTATTCTTTCTAAGACGTCATAAATTTCTTGATAAGCTGAAGTTATTTGTAAAATTGCAATCTGAATATTGAAATATTGATTGTATTTTAAATCTCTGATTTCTATTATTGTTCTAAGAGTTTGCTCGATTAATAATATTCTGATTTGGACCTTAATTTAGTTATTCGTGAATATTTGCATTGATTTGTTAAAAGTATTGATTGATTTATCTAGTAATGTTATTTGGTCTTTGACAAATGTTTTTATTTTCCTTTGATTGTTAGAAAGTCGTTCTATCGCGTTTTCATATTTTATGGCGTCGTTTTGATCTAGATTACCGGTTATGGATTTTATTATAGATCCTAGACCGTTAATTAGTCCTCTTCTAGAATGTTTCGTTTTTAGTACTGGGTTTAATTGGTATATTTGTTGTCTTATTTTATTTTCTAAAGATAATATTAAATGACAAAAGTTCGCAAATTCTGATTTATAGCCAGTTTTGGTAGTTTTACTGGAAAATGTTTTTTGTAATGTCATAAAATATCCATTAAGTGAAAGAAATTCGTCAATTATATTTGATAAATCGTATATTTGTATAAATGACCAATGATCTATTTTATTTTGTGCGTTACCTAATTTGAGTGTTAGTAGTCCCGGATTATTGTGGTTAAGGTCGTGGAACTTAGGGTAGGTCATTGCTGTGGTGTATCCGCATATGAGGTACCTGCAACAAGTTTAGGTTTCCTTAATAATTCTTTTATATGAATAGTTTCTTTCTTTGATTTATTTTTGTTAGTGATTTCTACTTTATTATTTTCAAGAATTTGGGTTATTTTGAAAGGTCCTAGAAACCTATTACATTTTTTATTTCTATTTTTGGGGTTTTGTTTAAAAACCGTTTGACCTAATTTAAATTCTTCGTTGGTGTCTCCCTTTATATTGTTGCGGGATAACACTTTTTCATTATGAGTTTCTATAATATTGTTTATTTTTTCATAGACGTGCTTAAGCTTTTCTTTATGCTTTTCGGCATAGTCTGAGTAGAACATCTCGGGGATGAATAATTCATGTGGGTCTGTTAAGTTCGTATGCCCAAATGTAAGTTCAAAAGGCGTAAATTTGGTTGTGGAATGAATGGTGTTATTATAAGCGATTACGGCGTATTCCATTATATTGTCTTTGTCATTTGGGTGTGTTTCTAATAATATGCGTAAATGTTCGATAATGCTCGAATGGAATCTTTCGACAATACCGTTCGACTCATGGTGATATGGGGTTGTAAAGTGAATTTTAATTTTGTGTAAGGCTAAAATTTCCTTTACTGTTTCATTATTGAACTCAGAACCATTATCTAAAATAAATCTATCAGGGATGCCAAAGCTTGTGAAATATTTTATTAAGGTTTGCTTATGTGAATGGCTGTTTTTCCCTCTATACGATAGACTTGCGCAAAATTTGTAAATGCATCAACTAAGGTTAGATAATTATGGTTATCAAATGTGAAAGTGTCTATATGTACAATTGCAAAAGGCTTAGATGCCGTTTCGGTTAGTATTAGGGGTGTATAAGGTTTTTGTCTAGCGTATTTCGTACGATTACAAGTTTCACAAGAATTTATGTAATTTGAGACAGTTTCTTTGAGTCCTATCCAGTAATAGTTTCTTTTTAGATATTCGATTGTTTCTGTTGATGGTTTGATTTTCCTTCATGATGATTTTTTATAAGCATAATTTGTTCTTCGTGGTCTTTGATTGTATTATTTAGCTTTGTACATTTGAGAAGTTTGGGACCACGTTCTGAGAATTTTTCAAGATATACTTTATTAAAGGTAATATATAGTTTTTCAGTGTGAAAATACATACAATATGTTTTTCCTGAGGTTGTATATTCACGTAAAAATTCAAAAACTAAATTTTCATTGTTTTCTGGAATTTTTAAAGTAATTATTTTGTGATGTTGATAGTTTTCTTGTTCTACTTTTGATTTTTGGTGAGGCCATGGAAAGACTAAAATTTGGTAAACTTTGTTATTAATCATTTCGTCTAAGATGTTTATTCCATTATTTGTAGTTTCGTTAAATGTCGAGTGTTGCGTGTCACAATATGATTGATCTCTTTCTTTTAGTGTAATATCGGATATCATTTTAAGTTTTTCAGAATTTTGGCTTGTAGAGGGTATGTTATTAGTATTTGAATTTTCGTTAGTACCTAATACCGTTTCTGCCATATGTCTTAAGGTTTCTAAAGCCACGTTGTCAATGTCTCCAGGGTTAACGATAAGAGATTCGTTTTCTAGTATGTTAATTTGTACGCGTGATAAGGCATCGGCATTAGTATTAGTTTTCCCGGCTTTATAAACTATATCATAGTCAAATTCTTCTAATTTAAGTCGCCATCTAATAAGCTTAGAATTTGGTTCTCTTAAGTTAAAAAGCCGCCAGACTAGTGGGCGGTGGTCGGTGAAAATTGTAAATTTTCTTCCGAAAAGATACGGCCTAAAATACTTACAAGCCCAAACAATTGCCTATAATTCTTTTTCTATTGTGCTGTAATTTTGCTCTGATTCATTTAAAGTTCGAGAGGCGAATGCTATTGGTATGTCTGATCCTATAGGTCCTTGGGATAGTACAGCGCCAAGGGCGATATTCGACGCGTCCGTGGTTAATATGAACTTTTCAGAGAAATCTGGGTATTTTAAAATAGGAGAGTTCATTAATAGATCTTTACACGTATTAAAAGCTAGAATGTAATTGTCATCAATTTTTATGCTTGCGTACTTCTTTAAACATAAGGTCAAGGGTTTGGTAATTTTCGCAAAGTCTTTTATAAATTTGCGGTAATAACCTATTGTTACATAACAATTTAGCACGAATATGTAACAGATAGAAGTCGAATAAAGTCAATGATTCCACCCTTAATACCTTGCGACTATTCGGCGTAAGTATACCTTAAAAGAATTGTTGGTTGCATACGGACGCGTTAAATATAATGCACATTGGAACGTTTATGAAAAGGTTATTCTTGGAACGTTGCCAGATGTTTAATTGGCAAAGTGTTCGCCCTGTAATTTTTACGTGGTTGCGATTTAGGCCAACAGGAAAATACATAATTAATTGATGTGCTATCGTGAGTTTTGATTAAACGACTGTTTTTTCGCTTTCGCGTTAAAAATATGCAGTCAAGATATGTTATTAAATGCGTATGTTCCCTAACTTGGCAACGTTGCTCGAACTGTTTCGCAGTATTAAATATATAGATTTCGGCAAGGTAAAAAACCGACTGGAGCTAAAGGTACGTTTATGATCGAATCGACGGAATCCGTTGAAGAGATTAGATATTAGAAATTGTAAATGACGCCGGCCGGAACGAGATAGTTGCTGGTTGTCTGGTCATTGTCGATGATGGATTTATCGTTGGATTTCTTTGTTCTGCCAGCAATGTATAATATCATACAGCCTTAGATACGTTTCATTGCATATTGTAGATGTTAGTAAATTCGGCGACATCGGCTGCTGTAGTTTGCGTTTGATTACAGGACAGTGTGGAACGGGCTTATGGTTCGAGTTTTTTTTCTAGCTTTTTAACATCGAATTTCACGAGCTAGTTAGTCGTTTTTGGCTTGATATCGTCCTCTTTCTTCAGAAAACCTTCTTAAGAGGTAGTGCGTATATATGTCTGATAAAAGTTTAAGAATTTTTAATTCACCCTGAGGGGAATATTACTTTTTCGGGCGATAGAGAGTGGCGTAGTTTATGGCTTGACTGTGGATGGGCTGGTTTTTGCCTAAAGTCAAGATTGGATTAGTAACTCGCCACGTGCAGTGTATTCTGGAACAAAGTACGCCGTTTCCTTCTTCGAGGAATTTCTGTAGAAGAGAGCGTTTGCTTCCCACTTCATCATTACCATCGAAAAACCCTAAGTAGTTAGGTAAATAAATATACATATCTTATATTTTGTACATACTCATTTATTTTCTGTACAGAGGGGATTTATTTTATCAGAGTAGAAGTAATTTCATTATAGTTTTTAACGGGTCTCAGAGGGGATTGAAATACTGCACAATATTGCTATATAGAGAGTGTTACTTTTGAAAATTTATTAATTCTTGCACGTATATCATGCAATATCATCACACAAAAGATAATTTAGGCCTGGAACAGGCAAAGCATGATTTATTTACTCTCATCATTTTTACAAGAAGTGATACTCTAGGGAAAATAAGCGTATTAAATAATAGTTCAGGATATAGTTCTCGTATCGTATTGTCGTCGAACACTCATAGCTGTTTCTTTGTCTTATGGGCACCCGTATTGTATAATAGGGTTTAATAATGTATAAAGTTGTATATAATCTTTGATAAATTTCATTTCTACTTTAAATTTTGCTTATAAGAACTTGTAAAGTCATACATAAGCTTAGTAAATTTAGATTTAATATTAATGACATAAATGGACAAGCTTTGTTCTTGCCTGGGGGTCTGAACTCTTGAAATAGCAAACAGTGGTTATATTATTAGTCAGTTTTTCTTAGTATTTGATGTCTATCACCTGTAGGGTGATATGATATTGGTTATATTATGACCTTCGCATTTTGGCAAGACGACTAATATTATTATTTTTAAATACTCTCATTATTATTTTTAAATACTCATTAAATTGGGAGTGTTCTGAAAGAGGAGCTGCTTGAAATTGCAGTAAGTGAATGCATACTTAGCGCTTGTTCTCTTTCAGGGTTTTTTTCTTTGTACGGGAGCCAGTTTTCCGGGGAGTCATTTTACTGGGAGCCATTTCTATCCGGAGCCAGTTTACTGGAGCTATTATTTTTGGCTGGAGCTGTTGTGCTTGGAGTTGTGTATCTGGAGCAAGCTATTGTTGTTGGAGCTAGCTTTGCTTGGAGAAAATTTGAGTAGCTGACCAAGTAGTTGCCAGTCAATACAGTTGGGTGTGTTATTGGTACCAACTGTAGCCATAGAGGTATGGGGATTACCTCAAACGCCACTGAGAGTTTATGGTCCCAAGGTGCATAGCTGAAGTCCGCGTGCAGAAGGCCGTAGGTGATATCGGCGAAGACCAGTTAAGATAAGTTTAGGTTATATTTGTGATCTTTTCGGCATAATGTTAGTGGCGTGTCACTGATATTTTCACGCGTGTATTTTCAGCGTGTTTTTGATATTTTTCAGCGTATATTAGATTGCGTGTTTTAGAGTTTTTCCGGCGTTGTATCATATCGCGTGTTTAGTTTTCTGCGTGGTACTGATATAGCTATACTCGGTACTGTTTGGGTGTAAGCATAGCTTACCTAGGTAAATCTAATTAACTGCTGAATCTACTAGTGTGATTCTATTAATGCTCATTTTTTTTATGTATTACCTTTCTTTGATCTTACAATTTGATTTATATTGCGTTAAATGATCAACATTGTCGTTCTGATTTATTGACTATTCAGTTTAAATAATTTTACATAACGGTATTTTATAATCTGAATCAGTAAGGTTTATTCATGTACAACTGCGAGTCGTCTACCATGGTAAACGCGCCCAAAGTTTAGTAGCTACTATTAGACGGATAACTGTGATTGTTGATTAATTTGTGAACTTGGTTTGGTCTTCGTAATCATTTGATGTTATATTGTTACTCCGTTATAGCTAAAGCGTGCCTAATAATTGTTCGATCATTCTTTATCTAATTCACTTCTATTCTAATGCAAGTTTAATTCAAATTACTGTCTTTACATTTATGAGCATATAGATTATTATTTGTTTCCAATTGCGCTCTTTTACCTTTTTTTTATATATTTATATAATTTTGATTATTGGAAGTAATATGACGACACGTTACTGTCAAACCTAACGAACGCCAATAAACTTAAAACCTGCACGAACGTGACCGTTTTTTATTTACTTTGAAATCCATCAACCAAACAATTGTATTTATCAGTCGTCTGGATTTTAAATCGCCCTTGCGTAGCGGATATTCGTCGATTTGGATCGCCCTTATGGATTCTTAAGACCGAGGATCTTCCTGTTTGGATCTGCGGATTTGGATATTTCAAACTGGTGGCGCCCTGGTCAAGAGTAAGTAATTGACCCACTCCCACGCCGACGAGCAAGTCGGAGCACACATGTTGCGCTGGCCGCATCCTTAAGGGTAGGTATCATCTGATTCATTATATCTCGCTAACACATTGAAAGGGTTTTACGCGCAACACTATTAATCCGAGAAAGCTTTTAATCTCTTTTTGTGTTTTTGGGATTGGAAAGTGTTTTATTGCATAAAGTTTGTCCGGATTGGGTTTAACTCCTTCAGGGATTATAACGTGACCCAAGTATGCGACTTCCTTTCGTAAGAATTCACACTTGTCCAATTGTATTTTTAAATTAGCTTTTCTAAGACGTTCGAATATAGTTTTTAAGTGTGTTAAATGTTCTTGTAGGGATGTTGAAAACATAACAATATCGTCAAGGTATACTGCGCATATTTCGTTTTGTAAGCCACGCAATACATTATCCATAACGCGTTGGAATGTAGAAGGCGCGTTTTTAAGCCCAAATGGCATTCTTTTATATTCATAATGACCGTGTTCGGTCGAAAAGGCAGTTTTTTGTACATCGTCGGGATGCATTTCTATTTGATGAAACCCGTTTGTAAGATCTAGTGTACTAAAATATTGACTTTTACCTAGTTTGTCTAACATATCATTAATATTTGGTAATGGATATTTATCATTAATTGTTTTATCGTTAAGTTTCCTATAATCGCAGACTAATCTCCATTTACGCTTGCCTGAGGCATCGATTTTTTTCGGCACTACCCAAATGGGTGATGACCAAGGTGAACAAGAATTTTGGATAATTCCTTGATCAAGCATTTTTTGAATTTGAGTTTTTACTTCTTTTCTATGAATTTCTGGATACCTGTATGTTTTCGTAAAAATTGGAGTTTCGTCTGTGAGTTTGATTTTATGTCTAACTTCATTAGCAAAAGTTAATGGAATTTTATCAGAATAGAATATATCGCGATATTCAAGACAAAGTTTTCTAATTGCTTTTTTCTCTTCAATATTACAGTGATCTAGTCGACTGTTTTTTAAATTTGACTTTAGAATATTATCTAGATTTGTATTAATGACTTCTTCGGTTTCTATTTTTTCTATAAAGTTTACTTCAGAGATGTTTAAAGGTTCGATATCATAGGGTGTATGTAGTTTTATTTCTACTTCGCGTTCGTCAGAATTACTAACGGTGGTGAAAGCGCAAAAGTTTTTTACGTTTACTACAGCGCGAGGTGACTCTACGTTCTTAGCAAAAATTAAATGATCGATTAGACCTATCCCGTCTTTTATGTTTACTGGGATTTTACAAGCTTTTTCCGTTCTAGGTGGAACAATTATTATAATGTGGTTATTTAATTTTAAATCATTTTTAAATTCGGTATATTCTTCAGGATCATATATAATTTTTATTATGGCGTTTGGCGTACTTAATATTTTTCTATCAATATTAATTGAGGCTTTTATTTGCTTTAAAAAGTCTGTACCGATTAATCCGTCGTAATTTTCACTGAATTTAAAAAGGTAAAATTTATGTGTTTCATTTACATTAAACATTTTAAAAATAGGTAACAAAACTGCTTCATTGTGATATGAAATATTATGGGGGGTTTGAATGTTAAAGTCTTCATTAAAAATGTTATTTTTAAAATATTTATATGCTAATTCCGGACTGATAATACTACGAGAGCTACCAGTGTCTAGGAGAAAATTTGCTTTTAATTCGGGAATATATACATATGGTAAATTGGCTTTATTTAAATTTAGCGATATTAAGTTGCTGAATCTTGCATTGAGTCCGTGCGAAAATTTACGTTTCCGTTATTAAGTTCGTTCGCAGAATCTACTACAGTTGACAATCCCTAGATGCAAGTAATCTGATCGTTTTCACATATGGTTTGGGGAAGGTTATTATATTCAGGATTATAATAATAATTTAAATCGTCTTCTGGAAAATCGTAACTATTTGTCTCATAATACGAGCTAAATTGATTTTGATCATTTTGTATAACTTCGGGGTATTGATTTTCATCTTCGATTTTAGTGTGTGTGTTAAAATTGTGATGTATTCTAGCTTCACTAGGGGAAGTGGTAGACATATTTTCCGGTTTTTGTGGTAAATGTCTAAATTGAGAATTGGCCTGAAAATTAGGTCTCATTTCATTGAAGTATGGTTGGTTTTGCATGAAAGGCATTGGTCTTTGATTAAATTGACCTGAGAATGTCGGTCTAACAAAGTTATTTTTAAAGTTAGGGTTTCCGAATTTTGGTCTGGGTGCATTAATTGAGTTTTGAAAATTTGAATATCCAACTTGTGGTTGTGGGGTGCGGGACTGTAATTGGAAATTTGTGTTTCCGAAGTTCGGCATGTTATTGAATGTTGGAAAAGGTTTAAAAGAGTTCGATTGGTAGTTAGTTTTATGGTTAGCGTGTCCTGTGTTTAGTGGTGTTATTCTTTGATTGGTTTTAAAAGACTGAGTGTTCAAGTTACTTAATCTATTTTGACTATACATAAAGTTTTCTTCTTCGTTAACTAGCGACATTGCCTCCTCTAAAGAGTCAGGATTTCTTAAGCGAATATTATTTTGTAATTGACCACTAAGGCCTTTGATAAAAGTTTTTAAAGCTAAATTATCATAACTTTGCATATATATCATTTTTCATTTGTAGAAAAATCATCACTTTGATTAAGTTTAGAAATAATTAGACTACGTGCGTCTTGCACACGCATGCCAAAATTGTATGGTGTTTCGGTTTTATGAGGATAAAGAGAAATCAGATCTTGTACCAGACAATCGATATTTCTTTGGTCACTAAAACAAAGTTTTAAAGCGTCTTTAATTAAATCCCAAGTTGTTAATTCAATCCTAGAACCAATAAGTGTTAATGCTCTACCGGTTAACTTGCCAATAATTGCTCTTAAAAGAAAAGTATTTAAATTTGCATCTTGTGTGTTAAAAGCCGTTCTAAGGTTTTCGACACTTTCGATAAAAATACCTAGGGTGTTTGGATCACCGCTGTATTGTGGCACGATATCAATGTAAAGTTTAAGCAATTGGTAATTTACAGCCATATTTGGATTATTAAATCTAGCTGGTTGAATTATTTGAGTACGAGGTGTATCAACTATTTCTGGTGTTTGCTCTGGAAACTGCGTTTCCGCAATATTTTGTGGATTATTAGTATTATGTGGTACTAAATTATTTACAAGTTGTTCTATCAGATCATCTACGTCTGACATTAAAATTATTCCTTAAATTTAATAGAGATAGTAATAAATTGGATTCCTTTGATAGAAGATATGATTACAGTTAAAAATACTATACACTTATAAATAAAATTGGAAATGTATGGAACATGGAAAATTGAACAAAATCATGCAACTTACAGTAATATTCCTATCTTCATCCTATCCTAGGGTCCTAATGTGTAGTTGAGTCCAACTCGGCGATTTTTGTCCTTGTTGTCCTCGATGGGGTGAGTTCAGTTCGGCAATTTTTGTCCTAGCTGTCCTCGATGGGGTGAGTCCAATTCGGCAATTTTTGTCCTTGTTGTCCTCGAGTTGTCCAGGGGTTGGCGATGCTTGTCCTCGTCCTGGTCCGTCTTCAAAATCGTTGTTTTTCTTCTGTTGTACACGAAAGAGGTTGTTGCTCGAATAAAGTCTTAAAAGACACCGATTCGCTTCACGATTTTTGTTGATTTGAACCGTTTCGATACAATTCTACCGACTGCGCCAGTTAACTTGAATGTTAAGATGTACAACTTTTTAAAAAATAAATTTTATTCGACGTAGACCGTTATTACAATATGGTAGTTATAATAAGAATATTTAATAATGCATTTGACATATATTTATAACATTTCTGTGAGAAGTATAAATGTGCTGAAGCTGCGGTTCTCATGGGAATATCCGTGTTCTAGCGTTCTCATAACTGCCTTAAAAATCTCATAACTTTTTACGCCTTAGTGAATCTTTTTATAAAGATATCTCTTCGTCAATTTTTTTTTTAAGTAAAAGGGGTATAGTTTGACAATGTTGTTAGGAGTAAGCATTTCCGAGATATTTGCAATTAAAAGTTTGACTGTGGCTATGCAGTGATTAAAATATTCACTGTAAGGTAGACGTTAATGTTAATTAATCTAAATAAAATATTTTGTACATAAAAATATTTGTTAATTTTACTGCAATTTAGTTTTAATAGCAAATGTCTCGAAAACGTGTACTCCTAGCGATATTTCCAAGGTATGTCATTTTACATAAAAAAAGACTGGACAATATATATATATATATTTACAAAATATGAAGGTGCCTACACTAAGGCGCAAAAAAGTCATGAGGTCTTAAAGTATCGTTGGGGACGCCTTCTACATGCAGCAGCAACCTCTTTAATCAAATATTGCTGGGATGATGGTTGCCACCAATGGCTGTGGCAATCTTTGATATAGGCCGAAAGTTGCTGTACTATTGCATTATTATTGGCTACAGTTCTGTATCTTAATTGTAATTTAATAAATCTGATTAAAGTACAGATGATAATGTAGTGTAGGGCAAAATAAAAATACTCTGTATTATAGTAATTATACGTATTTAAAATAATCAATTTTAGTCCTAAGCTAATTAAACTAGGTTATTTAAAATAAGTTAGCAATAAGGATATTGTTTTGCTTAATAAGCATTTTTGATTACATGCATGTTTTTAATAGATATAATAGATTTAGTTTTATTTTTAAAAGGGAAGGTTGTTTCATTTAGCTTTAGAAAAAAACCCCAATGTTACACCTTTTCCCACATGGCGATCTTGCCAGCGAACCAAGTTGTAATGGTTAAATAGCGAAATGGGTAAAACGCAGAGCAAAGAAGAAATTATAATAGTCCAAGCAGGGAATAGCGGGGGACAATCCAATAGTCTCAGTACGCATGGTTTTGGCTCTATCCAGGATATCCTTAGCACTATTATCACTGGACTTTTGCCAATTCTACTTGGATGGTGCATATATAAGAGGGTCAAGAAAGCCATGGTACGGAGGATGCGTGCAGAAATACGGGAAGAAATCGGTAGAAGCCGCGAAACAGTCTAGAAGTAAGAAGAGGAACATTTTAGTTTTTTTAGGCTACAATAAAAATATGGTTTATGGGATTAATGGATTATTGTTAAAATAAATAATGGTTGCAGTGATGGAAAGAAAATGGAATGTCGGTGCCCATGGAATTTATATATTTACTCGATGAAGTCAAAGTATTCAAAAGGAATTTAGTAAAGGACAGTTTAGAAAGAAGGTAAAAGAAGGAATATAATCTACGTAAGCTAGCTACATTTAAGAAATATACATTAGAGATAGGGACCATTAGAGACAGTTTTAATGCAAAAGTAAACGATTTTCAATTAATAATAGAAGTTAGGAAAATATCTAGAGCAGATAGAAAAATATTTAAAGGTTAGCCAAGAAGTTTTAGAATCTAGGTCAGGAAATATCGAAAATTTGGCGCCCTCAGACTCAGAAACGATTGACGAAACAGTAAACATGGCCCAAAAATTCGATACTAAAACAGCATCTAGCCTATTACCAAGAATGGACGGTTCTTCTTGTAACTTTACAATTAATTAAGGGTATTGAATGGTATGATACACTTTTAGACGCTGCGGGTAAATTGTTGTTAACCACATATGTACTGAAAACGCGTTTGTCTGAGAGTGCCAGTATTAGGCTAAAATCATCCTATGCTTCAAACGAATTAATAAAACAGAGTTTTATCCACAATACCGAAACAGAATTTTTGCACTCGACGCGCGTTTCGCCATGTTAGCATCATCAGGAGATGATTAAAACTGTGTGTGTGTGTGAGTTTTAATCATCTCCTGATGATGGTCGTTTCGCTAACCATGTGGTTAGAGAAACGCGCGTCAAGTGCAAAAATTTTGTTTCGGTATTGTGGATAAAACTCTGTTTTAGTGCATGTTGCCGAAGGTTCCAAATCCCAACATAGTTCAAACGAATTGTTAATTACAGATCTTAGGCTTTATTTTATCACTAAAAAATCCGCCATCGCGTTATCTTCCAAATTAAATCATGTATCTTAAGGGCCAAAGTCTGTAGAGGAATTTGGGAAAACGATTGAAGAGCTAATGGTTGACCTCACAATATTTCAGTCTGGGGGCCGGTAACTCTAAAATAATGGATATTTTGAGGCCAGTTAATGAAAAAATCGCTATAAGTTCTTTTGCCAACGGCCTTCAAAGTTATGGGTTGCGAACCATAGTCAAAGCGCGAAATTACGACACTCTTAGCGAGGCAATTTGTGGGGCAAAAGACGAAGATCTTGGTCAAGCAAATTCAAAACCTTTATTTCACTTGCGAGGTAAGGGCAATTACTTACAGCAAGATCACCGTTATGATAATAGGCGCGGACAAAGTAATAATTTTCGAAGTAATAGGGGTGGAAATAATTTTGGATATAATAACAGAAATAATTTAAGGGGAAACTCTTTTCGAGGTTATCATAATAATAATAATTTTAGAGGAAGAGGTTCTCGCTTAAATGATTATTATTCACCAAGGTATGGCACCAGAGGACGTTTCTTTGGTAATAATTCAAATCAAAGACTATTTTACCCGAATAATGAGGAGTTTAATAATACGGATAGAAATCAAAAGTAGCCGCAAAATAGAAACGAAATATGTTTTCGAGGTCCATGTGAATAAAAATATAGAAATTTCTGACCCATTTATGTTTAATACCAACGGACTTAATTTTATTTATGTGAAATATAAAGATGAAAAAATAAAAATTTTGCTTGATACAGGGGCTTCAATAAGTGTAATTTTTAAAAACGTTATAGACAAAGCAGAAAAAATAGATTATTCAAATAAAACAAAAATTAACTGAGTTTCTGGGGCAATATTTTCGCAAGGTTCGGCGAACTTATGTTTAAATTCAAATGGTGCAAAACTGTGTCACGAGCTTTTGCTGATCGACAGTTTTGAGGAAAGTGTGCATGGTTTAATTGGGACAGATTTTTTATTCGATACCTTGCTAAATTAGACTACGAAAACTTCCTTTTATCATTCACTGTAAATAATGAATAAATATTAACGTCTATTCAGTCGAAATACGAGAAGTATACTTGTATAACGGCCAGACATGAAGTAATAAAATATTTTATTATAAACACAAAAGAAGAATGCGTTGTTTTACAAGATTAGATATGTGAAGGTGTGTTTGTTGAAGAATTTTAGTTAAATCCATTTCTAATCGCATTCCGGTATGAATTATTAATACACGAAATCAGGATGTAAACATTAAAAGTTTTACTCCCAAAAATTGTGCCATTATACTATTAGGATATTTGTCAGGATAACCTAGTTCCCAAAACCGTTAACAGGATAGATAAATTATTAAACACCTTAAAACTAGATCACCTTGAAAAGTCACAGAAATTCTCTTTACAAAAAATTTGCTCCAAATATTCGGATGTTTTTCACTTAAAGGAGGAAACTCTAACAACGACAAAAATTTATTTACAACCTAACACCAGCCCTATTTATGTTAAACCATATCGTTTACCTTATTCTCAAAAAGCTGAACTTAACAAACAAATTGGGAAAATGTTACAAGGTAAAATAATTGAAGAAGCAAGTTCCCCATGGTCAGCTCCAATTTTATTAGTACCTAAGAAAGCGGATGAACAAGGAAATAAAAAGTGGAGAATGGTAATAGATTATAGAAAAACTTTAAATTCAAACATACAAGATGATAAATTTCCCTTACCGTGTATAGCCGAAATTTTAGATTCTTTGTCCGGGGCTGTATACTTTTCACATTTAGATTTGTCCCAAGGATATTATCAAACTGAGCTAGAAAATGAAAGTAGGCCTTGTACAGCTTTTGTAACTGACCAAGGACAGTTTCAAATGACTAGACTGCCAATGGGGCAGATAAGTCCTAGTTTCTTTTCTAGAGCGATGTCAATTGCTTTATCGGGGTTAACTTATTCGTCTTGCTTTGTTTATTTGGACGACCCTAATTATTTTTGGAAATAATCTAGAAGCTATAACACTAATCTAATTAAAGTCCTTCAAAGGTTACGAGATGTTAATCTTAAATTAAATTCCGAAAAATGTGATTTCCTGAAAAAAGAAATTTTGTATCTAGGACACGTAATTTCAGCAGACCAAAAGACGATAAGGAAGTCAAGAGATTTGTGGCGTCAGCTAATTTTTATAGGAAAAGCATCAAGCATTTTGCACATATAGTTTCTCCATTAAATTATTTAACACGAAAAGGGGTACCTTTTCAATGGACCTGAGAATGTCAAAAAGCATTTGAAGCTCTAAAGCAAGCACTAGTAAGCCCGCCAGTTTTACAGTATCCAAACTTTTCAGAATCAAATACTTTTATAGTGACAATAGATGCTCCCAATAAGGCTTTAGGAGATACTCTTTCAAACGGACATGGTTCACCAATATCATATATTTCTAGACAGTTAAATAAGGCGGAAATTAACTACCCAGTTATTGAAAAAGAACTGTTGGAAATTGTTTTTGCAGTAAAATATTTTAGGAGTTACCTATTTGGGCGAAAATTTACCATTTATACGGACCGCAGACCTCTTGTTTATCTTTTTGGAATGAATAATTCCTCTAGTAGACTTACCAAATTTCGTTTGTTATTAGAAGAATATAATTTTGACGTAAGATATGTAAGGGTAGTAAAAATGTAGTAGCAGATGCACTATCTAGAATTGAAACCACATCGGAAGAACGCAAACAAATGGCAAACAGTCTGTGCAACACAATGTTTGTTATGACAAGGCAACAAACTGCGAGAGAATTAAATAGGCAAAGTCTTGACAACTCCTTACACAAAAGGTTTGATCACCCTGGAGTGGCGGAACTTTTGAAACCGCCGAAAAATTCTTTGGAAGTTTATTGCATTTTAGATTTAGAATTTAGTAGTTTAATAAAAAATATGATTTTATTTGTAAGTAGAAGTCCATTTTTGAAGTGGAGTTGCTATTATAGCGGGTTAGAAGAAGGGGGAAGACTTTTCTCCACAAATGAAAATGCC
>JAEQML010066096.1:0-20288 GCA_016904865.1 Pissodes strobi
ACGACGCGCAGCGGAGTGTTTTGTAAGTCGCAAGGGCTTTAAAGGCATCTTATACACGTATATCATACGCTATTTTTTATTACGAATGCATCATAATCTCAAAAATGTTTTAAATATTAAACTTAAGGGATATATTGACGAATATATTAATCTGTCACATTTGACATGATCAAATGTTTCTACAGCGACCTTTAGAAAAGTAGGCGCATCATAAACATCAATTTAAGCACGCTGCAGCGTGCGATAATCGTTGATTATGATGCATGCGTAATAAAATAGTATATTATGATATAAGTGTATAAGAGGGCCTTTAAAGCACGCGCGACATATTTCAAAACACGACGCGCAGCGGAGTGTTTGTAAGTCGCAAGGGTTTTAAAGGCCTTTTATACACGTATATCATACGCTATTTTTTATTACGAATGCATCATAATCTCAAAAATGTTTTAAATATTAAAGTTAAGGGATATATTGACGAATATATCAATCTGTCACATTTGACATGATCAAATGTTTCTATAGCAACCTTTAAGAAAGTAGGCGCATCATAAACATCATTTTAAGCACGCTGCAGCGTGCGATAATCGTTGATTATGATGGATGCGTAATAAAAAATAATCTTATTGCTTGCAATGGAATGCATTCGAATCTTCTGTCAACACGAAAGAAAAAAAGAAGGAATAGGACGATTTGGGTCCCTGCCTGGATAACTAGAAGAGAAAACCTTGGAGCCAGTACTCGATTGTTGGTAGAAATGCGAGAAGAAGATATTGAGGGTTATAAAAATCATTTACGCATGCTGCCGCATCAATATGATGAGCTACCTTCTAAAGTTGAAAGCGCTATACAGAAACAAGATACACATACGCGAAATGCTATTCCGGCTGCTTTTAACCATGGCAAGGGTGGGTTGTATACCGCTACACCACCAGATCTGGATCGCTTCGATTCGTCAATTTGTTTCACCTCAGAGTGGTAGACAGACCTCAAGTTTTTAATTTTGGTTTTTATAATTTTCACAGTCAGAGTCGGGTCGTTCATGTTTGTTATCAAATATTGATAAGCATTATTTCTTACTATATTGTTTTTGTACAGTGGTGACCGTGGATTCCAGAGGCCGATAAAGACTTACAAATCTTATATATAGATACTATATAGAAAGGTTATTTTTATCGTGACATAATCGCAACCTTATTTTCTCACTGTCATCCTTTATAATACAAATTCATTCAGTGTAGATGCTTAGGCATTTATATATGATCAGACAATATGAATTTTAATATGCATTTACTTATTATATTCGAAGAGAATTTCCGGTCACTAATTAACATAAATAAATAAGTAAATAAATAAATTTTCATATTTTTGCAAGGATTTTATATCACACCCTGTATAACCACTTTGTGACAATATGGTTATTATACGTCATTCTTGATGAAATATCTAAACATATGGTGTAACCCGCATCATAATACGTCGATTTGTCTCAAAATTATACGTATTAAATTCACCTATTATCCAGCACTGTATTTATTACCAATAGAGTATTTTAAAGACTTCTAATATCGCCAACAATGTAAATCGACCTTTAATTAAATAGGAACGAGGAAATTCATAAGAGTCAAGACCACGTCAAAAACATGACAACTTCAAAAGGAAAATACGTTTCGGAAATATGGAAGATCCTGAAAAAGCCAGTTACTTCAACGACAAGAAGCGAAAAATTGATTTTGCCCTAATCATAGAAAGCAATTTAGCCAGCAAAAGACAAGAGTTTGAAATGTTACAAGAATTTTTGAAAAATGTTAAAGAGAAGGGTTTGCAAACTGAAGAGGAGAAAGGACGAGTAATTTAAATTTATTTTTATTCCGTTGACAAATTATTTCTAGTGGTTTAAAGACAAAATAATTAGATTTATCAAACTCACTAACTCAACTGATAATTACCAAGACCAGTAACGTTTTTCACATTGATAAGTTATAGGCAGATTCTTATTGCAACATCAAGTTTTTGGAGCTAAATATTAGGGTTTTCTGCTTATGTTCACATATTTTGTTTTCCTTATTTTATTCTTAAAGATATGACCATCGTCGCACCAATACTCTGGTTTTGGTGGTATGATAGTGTGCGGTCTACCTACACCCAGGGGATCTACCTTTATTCGAGAATATAGGTACCTATTTTATTGATATTATTTTAAGTTATTATAATAATCTAACTATTATATTTTTATGGAACTGTCAAATTAAACAAAAAATACTATTGTTGCATTTTTATATAAAAACCAACTTCTAGAAGAGCCGGACAATGCAGAGTAAGGATTATTTTCCGTTCAGATTAAATTATTTAAAAAAAAATAAGCTTATAGATCTTTATGCAAGTTCTCAGAAACACTTTATTGCATTTTTTCCTGTAAACATGTTCGATAAGTGAGATACATCCTTCCACTTCAAAGGTGGCAGGGCAGACCGCATATCCTAGTGAAAAATAGAGGTAGACCGCACACTATAATTGAATCATAATGGTAGGCCGTATATCGTAAAGGTACCATAAAGTCAATTAATTATGCGATTGAAACGCCCTGTGTCAAAGTAATGGATATTAAAAATAGACCTGTAAACTGAAACTTCAATGCTAGAGCAAGTAAGGCTTTGGTAACCCTTCATGTAGCTCCAGTAATTGCTACTACACAGTTTAAGAAACTTCCTTAAATACAAATTTAATTTTTATTTTTTGGTTGATTAAGTACATGAATGTTGGATTAATTCCTCATATTTTTCTGTATATCTCGTAGGTGTTAGAAGAATATTCATGTATCAAAATTCATGCCCCCGTTTCCGTTATGGACAAGTATTTGGAGGAGCGGATATTTGATCTTAGTTGCGATAACATGAATTTTAAAACGGTCAAACCATTTACGTTTTTTGGACTCAAATGGTTTCAGAATGATCTCGCAAATATTAAACCTGAGGACCCTTTATACCAGAGAGCACCGTAAGAATTTAGTTTGTAGGTTATGGTAAAAACACATCTTTTTTACATCTGCATTTTAATCTAGGTCTAGATCTACCGCAATAGTATTGTCTGGGGACCTAACCATCCTGGGTATGCCAGGTGACGCGATGATTCCTGAGATAGGTTTTCACGAGGAGCTAAACGTCCTCTTCCCTACGAAAGATGATTGGATGGAGGGAAGGACGAGATCCTGGGATGGGCTAGTCTGGTTCACAAACGGGTCCAGAATGGGAACACTGTCCGGAGCTGGTGCGTACTGTGAGGCCCTGGAGCGGGAATTTTTTGCCCCTCGGGGCGAGCATACTACGGTTTTTCAAGCAGAAATTTTTGCGATCATGATGGGGTCTAGGAGTCGCTAAAGCTCAATGTCGGTGGCGGCAGGATTTTCTTTTGCTCCGACAGCAAGGCCGCACTCATGGCGCTGAAGTCGGTCCGCACGCGCTCCTTGTTGGTAAGGGAGTGTAATGGCTGGCTGACTGAACTTGCAAAGCTTAAAAAGGTTACGCTGGTCTGGATACCGGGACACTTGGGTATACCGGGAAAAGAGGCCGCTGATACTTAGCCAGAGAAGGCTCCACATGCAAAGACTGAGAGCCTGCGAAAGAGCTTTGGAGGCCTGGACGGAGGGTCGGGCTGAAGAGGTATGGGCGGACGGCTCCGGGGATGAGACAGACGAGGCTCATGATACATGGGCCCGCGAAGAGTCTCGCTAGGAGGTTGTTGTACCTACCTAGGAATGACTGCAGGGCCTTGATAGGATTCTACACAGGGCACTGTAGGCTTAAACAACACCTGACTCTGCTGAGAATTGCAGAGGAGGGTGAGTGTAGATGGTACATGGAGGACGATGAAACCCCATACTATCTACTTACGAAATGCCCCGCCTTCGCGTTGGCAAGACTCAGAATCTTTGGCGCGACGCCGATCGAGCCAGATTCAGTGAGAAGTATATGCGGGCTTTCTTAAGGAAGACCGGCATCCTGGAGGTTCTCTAATGTGGGCTGAGGGCACAATGGGCCCAATTGGTGGCCTAAGCGCAAGGCCAGCTAGGGGCCACCCCTTCTGTTACTGACATTGATACCGCAAATAGTATTTTGATTTAGCAGTAGGATATATCAGGAGCCTTGGCGAGCAGCAGCACTGAATTATCAAAGGCAACATACATATTTTTTTCTTTAGATGCCATGGAATACGGTGATCGCTTGAGTAAATGCTGAGAGAGTAGTTAATAAAATGGGATTCAGGCTAAGAATGTATAATTATATTTCTATAAAGATTATAGGCACATCTGATATAAAAATATCACTCGCCACTGCCCCTATTCCACATTTTTACCTTGAACAGTTGTAAAATTAACTTTGCAGAATTCACCGAAAAATTAAATATGTACATATATCGAATTAATTAGGTTAACTTGTAACCAGTTATATGATCCCTCGTTGTGAGGCTGAAACATCTATCTATCTTTTTTGATGGGCAAGTAAATTTCAGTGATCATTTCACTGAATTCGGTGATCATATACTTAATTAGATCGACGATTTTTAATTGAGAGTGATTGAGGCTAAGAGTTGACCACTGGTCGACATGATTTTTGTAACACAGCTCAGCCTACTATTTTTACGATACTATACCCGACGCGCCGAACAGATTCACCAAACACGGAAAACACGGATACAATTATTCTTCCTATTTTATGATTCCATTGATTCCAAACATAGGAACATTGATTAACACACTCTATTTTTATTTTTTGTATTATGGATAAGAAAAATTAAAATGAAAAACAAAACATTGGGACGATTCAATCATAAAATAAGACGAATGGTTTCCGCGATTGGTGAATCTGTTCGGCGCGTCAAGTATAATACCTAATAAATAGAATTAAAAAAAAAGTCCTAAAAAAGTAACAGCAATTTTAGCAGGTCTTACAAAATATTGATGCTTTTATTGTTTGTGTGATAATCGTGCAGTAAATAAATATTATGTGAAAAAAATTGGTGCGAAACGAAATAATTTCAACCAGGATGTAAAAATGTTAAATATGTGTGTCTAATAGATCCAAAAAAATGTTCTTTTGCCTCCTCTTCTTATTAAGCTTGAACTTATGATAACGCGTTGTGAAGACGACCAAAGAGGGTGGAGGATTAAAATACCTGAGAAACCTCTTTCTTCATTTAAGTGACGCCAAATTATAAGAAGGCATTTTTATTAGTCGACATATCAGAAAGTTGATAGATGATGGGCCTATTTTATAGGTCGGAACTCAGAGCTTGAAACTAATTTGAAATTATAGTGAGTGGATTTTTAGGCAACAACATGGATGAAAGCTACGCTTATGAACTTTTGATTCCTACTAATTCATCACTTGATTGCCGAATGTCATTAAAAATTACCTTGCACGTTCTCATTTATGTTTTTTTGCTGATAAATTTGGTGCGGTTAGTGAGGAACAAGATGAAAAGGTCCATCAAGATATCAGAACAATGGAAAATCGGTATCAAAGACGATGAGATCCAGCCATAATGGGTTAGTTTGGGTTAGTTACTGCTGGCCTCTGAAGAGATAAGATGTAATCCCTCCATAAAAGGAAAAAGTAAATTTAATGTGCTTAACATGCGTTATAATATAGGGGTTTTAAAATTAGCTTCTTCAGGGATAACCTCAAATTTAAGCGCTACTATCGCATCAGTCGTAATGTAGTGCCCACTGTGTTACAGAGTATGAATTTTTTTTTTATATTTGATATGTCAAATTTGACTGTCATCAGTTCCCTCGTCCGGTCAAAAGTTTTTTTTTTATATTTAATATATGGCGTTATTTATCGGAATTTTGAAAATGTTATAGGAAAAAAAGGGCTTCTCCAATTAAAGCCCTATATGTAAACGTTCATCAACGTGACTGATAGGCAAAATTATTGAACCACCTGTCAGAATTTCAGTTTTTTTACCGTTTTTTTTTCAAATTTGTACAAATTTAGTTAAATGCCATGAATTGTAAACTAAGTTAAGTTATTTGACGTAAAATAGTCACAAAAACCGAATAAGTTGGGTAACATTTTGTTTTCCACCACTTTTTCCAAAAATCAAAAATCTGAAAAGTAATCTAAAACTTGTAATTACCTTTATTAGACTGGTTTAGTTAAAATAGATCGAGTTTTTGTTAAGAACTTTTGCCTCAAGCATGCTTAAAAAGAAACTGCCATAACTGATTCACTCTGTGCCGACTTGGAACTTGGATATTGCTGTAAACGTGCCTACATTGTACTGGACTCAATTGCTCTCGACTTATTTGTACTCAACTCTTACTTAACTAAAATTGCGGTTTGAGAAATATTTGTCTGATCATAGCGTAA
This sequence comes from Pissodes strobi, assembly GCA_016904865.1. Taxonomy (NCBI): domain Eukaryota; kingdom Metazoa; phylum Arthropoda; class Insecta; order Coleoptera; family Curculionidae; genus Pissodes; species Pissodes strobi. The sequence goes on from JAEQML010066096.1 coordinate 6,369, forward strand.
TAATGAGTTAGAAAAGTATGCAAAACTATCGTCAATCTAACAGAGATCGATGTTGTTTCCCCACTCCACGTAGCGTAATACACGCCACGCCTTACGCTGCCATAATTTATCCGTCCGCAAATGAGGAGCATCTTAGCAAAATCAAGCAACACTCATCGCTGCCGGTTAGGTTCCGGCTACTCAACTATTATGTTCCGTCTCTATTTAATTCTTTAATCTTCATTGGAGTTGCTGTACTATTTCAACCTATTAACTTCGTTCAGTAAAATATTGGCTTACTTGCAATAATTGAAGGCATCAGACGAAGATAGGTGCATTACCTATTGCATTTTATTTAATTTCTACAAAATATTATTAGCGTAACTGGGGAGGAACGGTGCTTTGCTGATTTAGTCTAGAATGCGTTTTATCACAGCAACACCCTTAGGTCCGACGCCCAAAGAAGAGACGAGGCGCGGACGTCGGACGGGGACGTGGCGCGGACGCGACTTAATTTAGTTACTCACCATATAAAGTAAAGAGGCAACGCTAATAAGGGAAGTCAGGCCGAGACATGTCCTTACGCGACAGAGCCGCGTTTCTTTTTAGTCTCCAGAGGCGCATTGAAGAGGCGAGACATTTGCTTAAAATGGGCGACTCCGAACTTAACGTGCATTTAATTGAATTAATAGAAGAAAATTCGTTTTTATATGATGGCAATGGTATAGAAGGATCTTAACCGCGCCTACGTCCTTACCGCGTCTCTGCCACGTCCGCGACGCGTCGCAGCCCCATCTCTTCTGTGGGCGCCGGGACTTAGATGTAGAACGAAAGGTTCTAGAGACCTTTTTTTATGAGTTATTGCAATTTACTGCACTGAAGTGTTATGTTCTACATCACCATTTTGAATAGATCAGTTTTGCAATTGCTCACAATGGAAATAGCCCTTGGTGATTACGCTACACAATTAGGATCTCATGTCGAAGGCTATGGCCAGCAGGGGAATTGATCAGAGAATGTGATCAGTAATTATTTCACTGATAGAAGCATTTTCCTTGAAAGGGAAGAAGAAGTACGGCTCGCCTGCAGTCCCTCAGGGCTCGGTCCTTAAGCCTATTTTATGTAATATCTTATATGATGATGTCCTGATAATGGTCACTCTGAGCAATACTTACATATATGGATGCGCAGATTACACGGCTGCTAAATCTAGGGAAGCAATAATCGAAAACGGAATCAAAAATAAGAGAGAGAAACTTGAGCTAGAGCTGGCTACACATTAAATAGAAGAGATTAAAAATCAACAAGGACTATAAAATACCTCGTCAAACATTTCTCGTATAATATGAAAAAGCTGCGAAAAAAATCAGAAAAATGTACCTCGAGTCTAGTTATATCCAATATTGGTGGGCCCAAAACAAGTACTGTATGCAGCACCAATATGAACAACAGCATTAAGACACAAAAACAAAAATAAGCCCTCAAAGAAGACTACTCTTACGAATAAGCAGTTTCGAACGAAGCTTTACAAGTCATCACAGGAATCCGACCCATAGACTTCATTTGTGACGGGAGAGCAAAGCTTGGCAAACCTTGCAGATACCACCATAAGCACATACACGAAACAGAAATAACAGAGACAGTGGGAACAGCCTAACGGAAATGCACAGTGGACAAAGAAACTAATAAAAAACGTTACAAAATGAAAAATAAAAACATGGTTCAATTAACTATCGCGTCACACGGAAGCTTCAAATGAAACCTGCTGCTACTGTTAATAAGAGGATGATGCCCACCACACATTTTTTGAATGCCTACAACGGGAAAATAAGACTTGAGTTGAGATGCGGCAATAGAGATAATGCTGTAAAGTAGGAAAAGGTGGGAAGAAATGAGCTGCTCTGTAGAGGAAATAACAGAAAAGAAGAAATGCTAAGCGAAGGAGAAAGAAACGAAAAAAAGAGGAAACACACTAAGATGAATCGGCACGGCCTCGCCCTAAAGGAATGCTCAAGCGATAGTAGATGAGGACACACACATCTCTGGGATCATGGGGATTTTAGTGGGTGTCAACCCCACGCACTTAAGTTGGTAAAGCTTTACCCTTAACACACGAAAAAAAAGTTCAAAATGTATTTCTCATACAATCTGCCGACAAATTTAACATTGTCTTAGTAGGTCAGAAGAACAATGTTAACCAACTAAATTAATTTATGGTCTAATAGGGGACTGATCTGTGACCTGACATTTGTTTTGTAGATTTGATCCTTTATCCTTGATGCATACATTTTCAGAATTCAACGACGCCTTCACAGTCTTGATCTACTAAAAAGTGCGTTCACCATGACCTGTCCAAGAAAAGATAGGCAATTTGCAAGAAAAAATTGTAATAATATTTGAAGTATTTTCTAGAAAAACTTTTGCAAATGAAAAACCCACAGACTACACTGACGCTGAAAGAATCTTGCTGGTGGAAAAAATTCTCTCAGATTTGCCATTTTCACAAAAAGATGAAGACAGAGGATACAAAATGTTAATTCAAAAGGGAGTAATCGATGCTGCTTATCCTCTACATGATTCTTCGGCCACCTGGAGTTCGGACAAGCCTTTAACTGACAGGCAAGTAGGTTTGACAATATTTCTTAAAATTAAGTGTTGAAATGTTAGGCTTAATTAAGTTTTCACCTACGGATGAAGATTGAGGGTTAATAGAAAAGTATTGGTAGTGCCAGTAATTTTAATATTCATGTGCCATTTGGTAGCAATAATGCCAGGAGTACTCGACAATATATAAAAACTAAACGAAGAACGGTATTTTTTAAGTAATTATTTCAGATATGCACTGTGCTCCACAAAAGATGTCGAAAATTTCAAAGATAAATTTTGATTAATTACTCAAAAGCATAATGATTTTAGAATTTAAAAAGGCATACGTTATTTCTAGATACTAAACCGATATTGGGCAAACTTAAGAAGTTTTTACAAACAGCAACCTCTGAATTTGATAGAAAAATACTATGGACCCGAAGTTGCCTTCTACTTCGCATGGCTTGGATTTTATTCGACTATGTTAGTACCGGCGGTCGTTTTAAGTATCATCTGCATAATTTCAGCTCTATTGGTTTACACATGGCAAAGAGAAACAATTATGTAAGAAAAAGTTAAAATATTAATTTATAAATTTACGATAAGATTGTTAGGTCTGGAACCATTATCTTTATTTATTTAAATCATATGGATTGCTAAACAAATTATGAACATCTAATATAAGATAGATAAAGAAATGAACGAAAATTATACTACGATAAGAACGACTTGGAGAAATCAATGCGCTCACAATATTTTACTTCGCGGCGGTAACCCTCGGAGGATTCGAGCAATTCATGCACCACGTTGCCTATATTTCGCAATACGCCAATACACCACGTGTCGGTCGGCGTGCCGCCATACCTGTCGCGTTGTTTTGTTTTTCGCGCAGACGATCTTCCAGCGCAAATTGGCAACAGCGAGTTCGTCGCAGCCGCATTTCAAGCGACCTTGTGTCGTTGGGGTCAGGCTTTTCAGAGTCTGGTCTCATTTCGGGGATCAAATGTTTAACATGTAGTGGGTTTTCTTATGATAGTAGAATTTTCTTTGGTATCAGCTGTTTTATCACAGAAAAACGAAACCCATACGTAGCTAGTCAAATGAACGCCGATTACACCTTTTTGCTTGCCTACTGTATTAGCGACCTTTTTTCAATTCCTGTTCATTTTCTGTTAACCGGATTCGCAGTACCAGTGTCTTGACATCCTATTTTTATGAAAATAGTTTGTCTACGCACCATGGGCAACGATCCCTTTTCCTCCACCTAGTGTACTCAAATGTAACCTAAGCTAGAATGAAATGAGCGTAGGCCAAACCACTTTCCGTTTTAAAATACTAGGTAATTGAGATTTCGAATTTAAGGGAACACACAATTTAAAGCGGGCATTTTTAGATTAAATCAGTGGTTGACCCGAATATGTTCAGGTAATTTATGACGTAGTTATTTAAAAGTTCTGTAGACAATAAGATGTGACATAATAAGAGGAAAACTAATTAGCATTATTTACTTCTTATCTGACTCTCCCTCAAGCTTAAATTCAATATAAAAGATGATGAGAAAATTCTACATTCCTTGATAAATGAAATACAGATTGGTACTAGCACTGAGTTTTAATGACTGTTCAAAAATTTACCAAGGATATACATCAGGTATGCTTAGAAAAAATACGCGTCTGACTGTTTTCAAGTGAAATCACCAAGCCCACCATCAATTTCCAACCAGGCCCATCAAGGATGGTGCGAGATGCCCCAGAATCCAAGATACCAATAATTTCCTTGGCCAATATGTCCACTCTGAGATAAGTTCTTTCATCGTTTTGCGCCTGTTCTACCACAAAGTCCAACATTTGTTGTAATCTACAACAAAATTATCGGCGCCAGCTAAATCAGATCCTTAACTTAGGAGCGCCTTCCGGCGTTTCTCGACCTGTAATTCGGACAACTCTTCACTGTGACTCCTTCCTTCTTACATCGGAAACAAAACTTCGGCTTTGGCAACGCACAACCAATAGTTATGTGGCCAGGATTCTTACAGCGAAAACATATCACTTCATCTTTTGATGGAGGTATGGCTTCGGTATCCTTCGCCCTTAAGGTAGTATTATTTGGTTCCTCATGAACATACGCCAGATCGGGTTCTAACAAATTCTCACGCCTTGGAGGCTGAGCATAGCTCTCTATTGATTCTCTTTTCGCTTCCAAGCTAACTGACTCTGAAAAAATGGAGCCAAGTTCCCCACCAAAATTTTCAATTTTGCATCCTCCGAAATAGGACAGGTAAGTCTTATGAAATACCCTGACATTATCGCCAAGTATATATCGATAGTCTCATCTTATCCTTGAACTCTTCTACGAATTTCCTCAAATAATTTTTCATTATAATTGCAAGGCTGAAACTCTTCCCGCAACAGATCGACGAACTCAGCTCACGTGGAGACTTCGACAAGCTATGGTATGCCTTACCAATGATCAGGTGAATACCACACTCGAGAAGCACTTCTTTTGGGACATGTCTTGCAACACGAAGTCCTTCTCATTTCTCCAGGAATGAACTAAGTGAAATTCCCTTTTTATCGCCTGAGAATTGAAGAGTCCAATTACTTGGGTGTACCGTTCTAACACTGACTGACGTGTTTTGGTTTACAGTCGAAGAATTGACTGCTGGCCTCAGAGTCACATTAAAGCTGTGTTTGTTCTCCTCATCTGAGCTGCTATCATGAGTAATCCGCTCTATTTCCGATAGTTCAGCAGTTTCGTTTTCTAATATATCCAAGGTGGACGGGACACTCTGTTAGTCCTCAGATTTCGCTGCTTGATCATCCAGTTTCTTCAACAAAGTAAGAGACATAGCAACCAATTCTGACTTATACTTACATTTGGCTTGATCATCCCATGGATCCATATGATCGAGTCGGTTCCAAACATGGACCAGCTTACTCTAGAACTTCATGAAATCACCTCTTTTCCTGCTTCCAGTGAACTTATATCCCGTATAAGTTCTATAGTTTTCTTGTCCACAGCTTCAGAATCCTCTTTCTAACACTTTCCTTACTATTTTCCATCTAGAGGGACAGTGACAAACGATACCTCATTTCCTCACAGCTACCAGCTGCAATCCCTCTGCTAACGAGTTCATAGGGTAAGCTCATCTTGACTAAGTAACGTGCATTTTTCATAACATGATGAAGAATCACTAGTGTGGCAAATAGATAAAAAAATATAACTAGAACAACACTGGTCAGTTATTACCAATACTTAATAATTAAACCACTAAGTAACCGCACAACCACTTCAAGAATACTGTCACTCTAAAATGTCCAAACTTACCCTGCATTTCTCAACCAAACTTAATCAGTTTCAGAGTACAATTCTTTTCCAAGTTGTCTTTTAAGTCGGGCCCCACGTTGGGTGCCAAATGTTGCGCGTAAAACCCTTTTAAATGAGTTAGCACTATAAAATAAATAAAGTGTTACCTACCCTTAAGGATGCGCCCAGTGCAACATGTGCCCCTACTGCTCATCGGCGTGGGAGGGGGTCAATTATTTACTTTTAACCAGGACACCACTATTTTGAAATAACTAAATCCGCCAACCCAAACTAGAAGGTCCTCGGTCTTGAGAATGGAAAATATACTATGAACATTAATCGAACCACACTAGTAAATAGTATCACTACCAGTATACTGACTTAAATTAGCATCGGTAAGCTACGCTTACACCTAAACAATTAAAAAAATATTTATATCAAGACAACGCAGAAGAGAAGTAAAGCAGGCAATCTTAGACAACGCTGAAAATATTAAAAAAAGCAAATAACATTATGTGTAAGATCACAAGCATTCTGTGAATAGTACCACACCCAATCCGACTTAAACTATCTCATCTGGTCCCCGCCGCCGCCGATATCATATCAGAAATAAACCATGACAGAATTTTTAACTTTTCCTATTAAATATTGAAACAAATCCAGGAAAATATCCGACAAACTCCGAAACCAATATTTCTGACATCCATGAGATTGTTTTAATGTATATTATCATCGAGGTGATTATTAGGATAATTAAAATTGGTTATTCGAGTTAACATGATTTTTGCATTCGGATCCTAGGTCTTTGCTCGCTAAATATTCTTAATAGAAACGCCCCCTGGCCAAGGTCTTATTTTTAGAGAAAAGTGTTGGGGTGACCTGTTCGTGAGCGTGCAACTAGTGGGTGCTAGTTCTTGTAGCTAGTTCGTCTAATTTCGCGTTATAATGATAATGCCGTCGAAAAAAATATAAAAGCCGGCTGCACTTCGAGTCTTATTTCGGTTCTTCTGGCGAAGTTAAACACAATACCGTTTATTTGGAATGTATTCCAATAGTAAGTTATTTTATTTTAATAAGACATATTATGATAGGTAATATTGTTGTACATTTTCCTGAATTTTCCATAGGCAAAATAATATACGTTTAGATCCAGTTCGATCATTATTTCTTGAAACTTTAATTTCAATTTAAATGTTGTTACTAATATAAAATTATTATTTTATTTGAATTTTCTCTCTTGGCGAGCCTAACAAACTGGTTTTATTTTTGAATCAATTTAAAATAATTATGAAATGAAATTATGAAACAATTTAACCAGAACCAGTTACTAACTCCGGTTTATTACACTAGCTCTTTACACCCCATTGGCATTATCCCTCTAGCTTATCCAACCAAATCAGCATATGCGATTACTGAAGTATAATCTTTTTTTTATTTTCAGAAATGAAGTATGCAAGAGCAACCAGATGATGTGTCCAGTATGTCCAGAAATGCATATGTGTCCATTAGAGCCATTAAGCTATTCGTGCGAACCCATGAAATTCAGTTATGCACTTGACAATCCTGCAACTGTAGTGTACTCTATAGTCATGTGTTTCTGGGGTAAAATTAATAAGTATCCATGAACGCTTACTATTAAATACAAGCTAAGAGAGGAAGGGGTCTTCGATCCATCTCTATGTCTAACAGAAGTGAAAAATCGAATTAAAAAGAGAAAATTACATTAAAACTTTCTGATATTTGAATGCGGACCACCTAGTGTGCATGAAAACACGATACCATATCACTGACAAGCCACATCTCATTCATGTGAAAATTCAGAAAGTATCACAAATGCACTTTTATTTTTTCTTTAATGTAAATTATTTCTATTGCTATCATTGTAGTAATTAATTATTAGGATAAGCTCCTGATTGTGCAAACATGAGTTACTCGTGGTAAAAATGAAAAATTTGAATGCAATAAATTGTAGGCAAAATTATTGCAGCAATAAGTTTTTTATTTATTGTAGGCGTTACTTTCCTTGCATTGTGGAAGCGAAAACAGGCGATGTTAAAATTGAGGTGGAATTTAAATGAGATTAACGTTAATAACTCGATCAGGTAAAATTAATCCTAATATATTGTGATTTAATAAAATAATAATATTTAATCTCAATAGGGTTAAAATAAACAATGAAATTGGAATTGAGCAAACTGATAATCAAAAATAGGTACTTAAGAATAATTATTGATAGACACCTAAAATGAAATTGACAAATTAATTAAATAATTAAAAAATTAAAAGATACGAAATTCTATCACTTAAATAATACTTAAAAATTAAATCAATTTGAAATATTATATAATGTTTTAATTCAACCAGATATAAATTATGGAATTCTGGGTTGAGGTAAAGTTTTAAAAATGTAACACAAAAGAGGAACCCTAATAGCAATATTAAATTATCTAAATGTTCACATCCTTTAACTTTCTGATGAACTACTAATGAACTATTTTTAGGCCAGAATATATTAAATCTGCCCCCATCTGGAGGATATCATCCATTACAGGCCAAAAAGAATATATCATTCCAAATAGTAAGAGAGTCATAGGATATCTTATAACGACTTTAATATACACGACGATGGTAAATATAACACAATATTAGTTTTAGGATTATGGTTCGAGATTCCCTAATAAGTTGAAATGCTACCACGTTTGCGTTTAGACCCAAAATATAGGTTGAATATATTAACCTTTGGTGATCATCAATTCTGGTAAATAGCTACGGTTACATCTGAAAACCAATCAGCTGAAAATAGAGACCATGGTTATTGGTTCTAGTCAATCGGGCCTTTGTCTTTACCCAGATCTCCTAATGAGCTAATTAATTTATTAAATAGAGGCTCATATACTTGGCACCAATAACAAATTTTTGCTTAAGAAATGCTATTTCTGCTCAAATAACACGTATTACCATTTTGACTGCCCCCTTTCTTATTATTAAAAATGAAAATGTGGAAACATGCTCGAACCCATTGTTTTTTTATTCGAGCGGGAAATATATTTCACCTTTTATCTACATAACTTCAATCCTCTAGTGGGGAGAAGGAAAATCCCTGAAATTTAAGTAGAAGAGAAAGGTCAATTCAATATTAAGTGGTGACGTATCGTGTCAAAAAAATTTTAATACAAAAATAACTTTTCAAGAACAAAAATAAAACCTTAATTTTTTTGTTAACCTAAAGATAGATGTTTTTACATTTTCCCGAAATATAGAAACATGAAAGACCCTAACGCAAACCTGGTCTTTCTGTTTGTCAGTTGTTCGTTCAATGGCTTATTATTAGGTCCCAATTTTTTACCCAGAGAGGCAACAATATAAACTAGGATATACTATACGTACAGTGGCGGATTTACCCTAAGGCCCGGTAGGCCCGGGCCTAGGGCGGCCAGATTTAGGGGCGGCAATAAAGTAATTTCATTATGTAGTCTATATGGTGGATGCTGAGAAAGGGGCGGCTGATAGCTTGGGGCCTAGGGCGGCCGAGACTGCAAATCTGCCTCTGTATACGTAGTTCAGAGCCGTTTTTAACCCAGTCGACTCGACGCTCCGTGCCCAAAATTGGAAACGACCTTTATATGAAGTACTTCTAACAATAAAATATAAAATTATCACTTTAATCTTACGTATAAGAAAAATTAACAATTCTACAAAAGATTAGCCGGATAAATACAGAGTACACAACTGCTAGAACAAAAATAAATTCAAAAAAATATTAAATATATAATCTTAGGTATGTACGGGTTATCCAGTGAGGACTGAACAGGGTAATTATCCTGGCTATACCTGTATTTTTTTAAATTTCGAAAATTGCCATTTAAAAAGGAGCGTAATTTACTTTTGAATTCTACTTAAAATTATATTTGATATTGTAACGACCAGTAATCCGTGGTGCCATGCCTTGGATGGCGTGCAGGTTATGTAGCTCAGATTAGGGATCGATCTACGTCAGGTGCGAATAGATAATAAAGAACACTTCGGCAAAACAATAGCAATGTATATTGGCCAAAGACCTAATAAATCTACATTGTGCCAGATTACTAAAACACGCGTGTTCTTTCGGCTGAGGTATGCTTTGAATTATTTATAGATCTTGGCCCCTGTTATATAATAAAGCCTTTAAGGGAGGTGTTATGTTTTAATTTCTTGTTCTTTTTTCTCTTCTTCGTCAGCTTTCATTTGTCCACTGCTGGATATAAGCCTTTTCCAATTTTTTTCACGTCCTTATCTAAAGAAAGTTGGTGCCAGTTTCGATTCGCAGACTGTTTGTTATCGTCTAGCCATCTCTTTTGGGGTCTTCCAATACTTCTTTTTGTTAATCATGGTTGCTATTTTACCAGACGTATTGTCCACTTATTGGGGTCCTGCCGTGCCACATGTCCAGCCCACCTCCACTTAAGTTCAGCTATACGTTGGATGATATATTTTACCTTCGTCCTCCTTCTTATTTCTGTATTGCGTATTTTGTTTCGTAGGCTAATTCTAAGCATGGACCAACGAAAGACGTCGTTGGCATGGACCTTTCCATCGCTCTTTGAGTTTTTCTGAGGCGTTCTGCACTTTTATGCGTCAAGGTTACAGTTTCCAGCCCATACGTAAACACGGGCAAGGTGCATGCATCATAGACCTTTCTTTTAACACTTGTGGAGATGTTTCTGCTCTTAAGGATATGTCCCAATTTCCTGTACGCCGCCCAACTCAGTCGCACCCTCATGATTATCTCAGACGTTTGATTTTCCTTACCCAACTTTATCGAACGACCTAGATACACGTATTCTTCTACGGTGTCAAATACGTGGTCGTCTGTTGTTATCTGTAAGTCGTTCCTACTCATGATCTTGATCTTGTTGAGATTCATTTTTAGTCCTACCCTTAGGGACTCTTCATGTAGTTCCTTCATCATATTTTCTGTTTCATTGGGGTCGCTGCTTATTAACACAATATTATCAGCAAAGCGCATGATGGTTTAGGTATACTATACTCCGTCCAAATTTATGCATCTTGTTCCTCAATTCAACCTTTTAAATATATCATTAAGGGCCAAGGTAAATAACTTGGGTGAGATAGTATCCCCCTGGCGAACGCCTCTATTGATTGGGATTTGATCTGTTATTAAATCCTCGTGTATTGCAATCTGAATTGTTGCATTTTCGTAGAGGACTTCCCTGGTATATATAGGGCAGAACTGATATTGGTGCTCAAACAAATGAGGAACAGTAAATCACCTGGAGAAGGTTGAATAACAACTGAAATGATTAAAACGGGTGGAGATGCATTGGGGGAGGCAATCAGAATACTTATTAATAATTGCCTGAGCCTGCACCAAGGAAAGATCCCCAAAGCAAGGCAGAGCGCAGAGGTTATTTTGCTCTTCAAGAAAGGCGATACCGGCCAATATGGAAAACTATCGCCTAACAAGTCTGCTGTCGCACCTTTACGAACCTTTCACGAAAATTATTACAAACCGTCTGACAAAGAAATTCGATTTTTACCGGCCAGTCGAACAGGCAGGTTTCCGAAGAGGCTTCAGCACAACAGACCACCGAAAAACAATTCACAAACTAGTCGAGAAAAGTGTTAAATATAATATACCCCTCCATATGGCGTTTATAGACTACCATAAGGCGTTTGACTCGATAGAAACATGGGCGTTCCTAACAGCAATGGATGCATCCAGAATAGATACAAGATATTCTGCCCCCATAAAATGCATCTACGTGCTAATTTAAACCTTAAAAAGCACAACTTAGACGGATAACACTTGCGCACGACGTCGAAGATTCTCGACAATGACGCTATTCGGAACCGTATACGCCACAAACCCCTAACTTTAACTTCGGGGTCCTTACGCGCCAAATTCAATCCGTCCAAAATCGAAGTTTGTCTAGCCACGCAAATTTAATTTTTCATTGAATCGGATTAAAGTTACGTCGAACGATACGGAACGAGACTACTACGAGGATGTTTCGTTAACAATATAACTGCGCTCGAAACGCTAAAGGGCGACTGCGAGTTTTAATGCTATTTCCGCTTGAAATACAATCGCAAAATATCGGCCCGTGATAAGCTGCACCTATTGGGTTGCGCTTGAGAATTATCAGAGCCACGTTCCTATGAACTGCGAACAATGATTAGAGCGGAATAAGTGAGAGATAAAAGCCTTCCAGATTGATGATGGTCCGCTTGACTATTTATTTAATAAAGTTTACTGACCATTGCAAGTCTAAGGTTCATAATTGCCTGTGCTGCTCGCTCGCGTTGTTTATAATTTATCTTGAATGTTTACTTAATATTTTCCAAGTTCAAGTTCAAACTTTAATTAGTAGTTTAAATGTTTTAGTCATTCATACATTCCCCCACCCTGATAACGTTGGACCCAAACGCTTGTCAAGACCTCTACGTTTTAAAAAAGATCAGATCGAGAAGACATATCGCGGCTTACAGAGTTATAATTAAATACTAGTTCCAATGTGTTTAGTAACATTCGTCCTATATCTAATTTCCATTATTTTCGAGACATTAGTGCGTGAAAAATATTATTTTTACCAGGTTAAATACCTATAGGATTCAAACTGCCCAATTTAGAGCGAAACGGACTGCACTTTCCCATTTTTATAAAAATAACTAGAATGAAAAAATAAATAATGTTCAGGATTAATTCGCATTAATTGATCAGCTTTCAGAAATGAGGCTCTTATTCCGAAATACAATAAGTAGATTTCTACCAAACTTCAATATATTTTGAGACACTATTTAATTTTAGCTGCTATTATATGTGCTGGGAATCATAGTTGTGATGGTTGTGCGACTAAACGTCCTGTACTACGGAAAGAGATCAAAAAACACATCGTACAAAGAATTCCTGTCCATAACGGAGGCATTTATATCGGCAATTTTGAGCACCTGCATAATGTCGTTATTTGACATTGTAAGATAATTATTCTAGCTTTATTATTTATTTTAAAGATATTCGAATGTTATTATTACCTACATGTATTCTTCTGAATTTGGATATTTTCACATGATCTAGAAACTTTTCAGCTGAAACCAACTACGGCCAGGTGGATGACAAATTGGCAAAATCCTCGAACGGAAGTTGAATATCACAGAAAATATACAACGAAAATTGTGATTTTATCCTTAGCCGACGTATTTTCCCCAATATTTTATTTAGCCTATTTTAAGGTAGGTATTAATTTTAAAAACAATAAAATTAGATTGCAATATGTTCCAAGTTTACAGGATAAGTCTGAAAGTTACTTTAACAAACTGTTCATCAAAGACGTGATAATTATGTCAATGTTCATATCTTTTCAGGGTCACTTGTATGAATATCCAGGTGATTCCACCCAATGGACTTTATTTGGAATGATTAAATCTGATGTGTGCGCAATTTCGGGATGTCTGGTAGATTTGGCTGTTCAAATTTTCACATTGCTATTTATGAAGAACTTATTGAGACTGGCCAAAGAAATGTTACTACCGTAAGTTGTATATATTGCAAAATCAGGGATAAAGGTCGATTTTACAAATGTTTAGGTTACAGCCTCTAATACCAATAACAGGGTGAAATCATTGTGCTGATGGCAGAAAGGCAGGCTTATTGTTAGCTTGAGTTAAATGACTAGTATTCAACAATGAAACATTCAGAAACTGAATTAGTTGATATTCGAGATTACGCAGACAACTAGAATTTTCTATAGGTAGTACCGGGTGTTTCACTATAAATGGACCCCACCTTTAACTTTCTCAATTGACGTTTTAGAAAAAAACGTTCAATAATATACAAAAAATAAAGGGGATGAAGTGAAGTTTTTTATGGCATTGCACTGTTATGTAAATGCGGGATTAAACAAAGTTATATTTTTTTAAATGGAACGCCCTATATATTATTCCATATTTGGATTTTGCGGAGAACTCTAGACATATTTCATAAATAATGTCCTATACCTATCTGTTACTGTTTTTGAAATATTGACAGTTGAAAATCGACCATTTACCAAG
>JAEQML010066097.1:0-20288 GCA_016904865.1 Pissodes strobi
CTGTATAGTGAAACATGTCGAATGACAATTAGTTACTTCGAGTTTCAATTATAGTGGAATTTTAAGTAAAATTGTGATTACATTTTGTTTTTAGATTTCTCGGTTTTGACAACGGCGCCAGATTTGTTACTGAAAACGTCAAGGATGCTCAAGCTTGTTAAGTTTTTGTGCTTCTTTAGGGTTAGATAGATAGATAGATAGATAGATATTCTTTATTTGTTCCAATGTTTACAATGAACCAAAAACTTAGGAGGGTGTAAAACAATGTCACAATGTGAAAATATATTAAAAGATTTCCAAGATATTATAACTACTGTACTTATACAATCTATAATGACGCTTAATATGTTACATCACAAAATAATATAAATATCAAAGAGATATTTTACAATAACTAAATTTTGGTTTTATTTTCTTGGTCGATTTTGATACAACGTAAAGAAAAAAGAGTAGAAAAAAACAGATATACACAAAACAACATCAATTATTATATTTTTTGTACTTAAGTGCTTATTAAATTTATTTAAAGATTATTTGCTAATGATTTTTTCTCCAGCTCGTACAATGTCAGGCTTCATCGATGATGGATTACTAAATATATTCAAAGCATCGTCCAAGTCCTTTCTAGTATTTATCAAGTTTACAGTTTGTACTTTTCCTTGGCCAAAAAATGTCGACGTCGTATCACATCCACTGAATGCGTGATCAAATAATATATTATTTTTACAGTTATAAAGGATTTCCGAGTTCTGAATATCGAGTGAACTATATGCCCTTTCCTTGATGCTTCCTTGAACATCTCTTAGATATCGAATATCTATATCAAAAGGACAAAGAGCAATTATGAGTATGAGAAGGTCAACATCCTGTCCCACGACGACTACTGTGGGACTATTATAAGCTTCCTTAATAGCAGTTTGGATAATTAGAGTATCTGCATCATCTATTGCAGAAAGAGCTTGGATACCGACACATTCCAATTTTTCTGACAGTTGATATTTTTAGAATAACCGTCAAATACTACGATTGCTCGTTGACCGTACCGTTTTTTAATGAAATTAATATATGCAGTGTAGATTTCTGCAAATGTCCCTTGTTTCGGCCAATTCACTCGATGAATTAAATTGCCACCGTCTACAATATATGTACGTTCACCGGGATTAATAGGACGTTCTGGAACGGAATTAAAAATGCCATATAGGGACGATTTTTTTGTTTTTCTCATCAAGCCGTTGTCGTTAAACAATGAGAGGGGTATCGTCGAAAGTTCATGCGTAAAACACAACCCTAATTCTTTGGGTGAGTGTATTGTACAAAATATTCTCTGCAACAATTGCGTAGTATTAATCAGAATTATATCGTCTCTTATTTTCACTGAATTGTTGGCTGTAGACATAGACTTGGCCATATCTGCTCTTTTCAATTTCAAACCTCCAAATGTTGCCTCGGTAAGCAATTTATTCAGGGATTTCTCGCCAATTTCTCTTGATTTATAACAATTAACTGAGTCATCGGCAACAAGCCCAATTGATAAAGAAATTAAATTGTTTGACCTTACATATGGAGAATGCTGTCTCAGCCATAGTGTAAATTTTTTAACGTCTTCTTCATCCCTTTTAATTCATGCATCTCGTAGCTCAACGTGTTGGTAAGTGCTGTAGCTTTCGATTCCGGAAAATTGTTCCATATTATCACACACGTGATGGGCAACAGGTAATGCGTAAATTCATTTGTTTAACACGCTTTCGCTTACGCCCCTTCCATGGGTAATACCACCAACACTCTTCATATTTTTCATGAGCGTTTGCTCGATAGTCATATGTGACCATACGCCACACCACTACACCAGTGCTTTTCAGAGCGTCTAATTGTAAAAAACCTTCGCTTGTAAATTGGTGATATTCGTTGGATGTCATCTTCTGTTCCAGGGCCAGGGAGTCCATATCTTGAAGATATAGTTGACATGACTTGGCGTAAGGAAAATGCCCACCTGCATGGAAAATTGGCAGCATAGCTCTTACACAATCTAGATGGAGTTTCCAATTTCCCATCCGTCCAGCTTGAATGAAATGCATTGTAATTGTTACCATCTCATGATAATGTAACCATAACTGAGCGGTTTTGCCGCCCCCTGATAAAGTGCAATGGATTGTTCCAAGGCAGAGAATCGAACAGGGCGACTAAGATTTTGTACCTATTTAGCCAATGATAACCATGTAATTTTATGGAATTTGTCTTCACTTTTCTAGCATTAACCAACTTGAAACATCATTTCTGAGATTAGGGGTCTATGTAGGTAAAAAAGCAGATGAGTTATTTAAGCTCTAGTAATTTTTCTCGTCAGGGTAACAGTTTTCGAGAAAAATTTAAAAAACTAGCAGGAGGTACCATTAGGGGGGTGGTCTTCGAAGCAAAAGGGGATGAAGCACCCTCCTGAGGGGTGGGAACTCTTTTGATCTATAATTGGATGTCAATTAAGACTCTGTACCCAAATTTTCAAAACTTTATGAATTATTTCTCTTAGATGACATTATTATTGCTAATTTACGTCGACTATAAGCAAAATCATACTTTTCACACTATTTTTGTTGCTAGTACTATAATATTATCATATAAAAATAACACAGTATCTAATATATACATTCCCATCACTGTCAGTATTTGATGTTCTAGAAAAATAGGCCTACAGCTTTCTTGCTACCTCATACAGAATATACTCCGCAGGCCCCATTTCTGCATTACAACAATTCTGTGAGCAGTATCATAAACCTAACTATAGGTTTATGGCAGTATTTAGATATACTGCATGCTAGGCTTTCAATGTGTGCCTTCCAATCCAACCTCCGATCAATATGCACCCCCAAAAAACGCAAACTCTCCAATGACTCAAGCTGATCACCATTATAAGGTATTAAAATATCATTATCATTTCTGTTACCAAAAGTAAGATATTGTGTTTTAGTGACGTTCAAAAGTAAATCATTTTGCAGAAAATATTTATCAAGCAGGTCCATTGCAGCGTGCGCCTTATAAACAAGTATTTCTTTAGTTTTCTCGCTAAACACAACAGATACATCATCAGCAGCGTACAGAACAATGTATTCTTCAACGATATCCGGGAGCTCATTAGCATATATAATATACAAAGGAGGGCCGAGGATTGGTCCCTGAGGAACCCTCTTAGAGATTACCACTTCCAGAGACTTATACAAAGCACCTATCTCATTATTTTCCACCACCATCTGCACTCTATCGTTCAGGTAGGATTTTATCAGACTCAATGCCACACCACGCACACCATAAGTCTCCTACAAGGTTGGAGATTCGCAGAATCGAAGGCTTTCGAAAGGTCCATGCACATCAGCATTGTATAATCCTTGTTATTTAATGAATTTATAACTTTTTCTACTGCTTGATAAATAGCTCCAATCGTAGATTTGCGCTTTCGAAAACCATTCTGTCTGTCAGTTATTACTGAATACTTATTAAAAAAAGACGTAAGTCTTTCATACAAACATTTTTCAAATCTCTTGCTAATATTTGACAAGAGGGATAATTTTTCTCTTCGTCTGCATCGCCCTTTTTGTGAATTGCCCTTACATAAGCCACTTTAAGTTTAGATGGAAAATACCTGTAGTAAATGACAAGTTTAGGACATGAGAAAGAGGACCAAAGACTTCTTCAGCCACTTCCTTCAAAACAGATACAGGCACTTCATCGTGACCAACAGATTTTTTGTTTTTGAGATTTTTTTTATGACTTTAATGATTTCTGTTTTAGTAATTGGTTTTAAAAAAATTGAATTTTCATTTCCTGTTTTGAGAAAAGTTTTCAAATATAATTTTTTTCTTGCTATTTGGCCTTGCAATTTTGTTTACTAGATTCCAAGTTGCTTTAGTTTTGTCTTCAGAATTTAGTATATATTCCTGATTCGAGATTCTTTTGGCTAGCCTAATTACACTTTTTAAGATACTGCAGTACTTAGCAAAAAATTCGGTAGAAATTAGCCCTTTAGTCTTTTTATAATATAATATTCTTTTATTCCTACAAGAATTCTTTATTCCAGCAGTAATCCAAACTTTACTCATTTTGGTTGTATTAATTTTTTTACGAACAAATATTCTGTCAAAATAGCCATCATTCCAAAAAGCATTGTAAGCACTTTGCACACAGTCACATTCATACACAGACATCCGCCCTTTGGCCTCAAATCCGAATTTGAGTTACAAAAGATATTATCTATTAATGTAGATGAGCCTTTATCAGTTACTCTTGTGGCCTTGAAAATGGTAGGTGATAAATTAGAGCTAGTCATTAGATTTAAAAATAATTTAGTTTGGTTATTTGCTTCATACAGATTTAGATTAAAATCCCCAGCAACTATTATTTTAAAATTAAAATATCTTTTGTACACATAGGTCATTAAGTTTTCTATTTGTCCAATAAATACATCAAAGGATCCCAAGATTCTTCTGTATAAAGATATAACAACTATTTTTTGTTTTTGCCCTACAGCTCCTGCTAACTCAACTACTCCCTCTACTGATAATTTACCTATACTACTGTCTTTTACCAAGTCCAATTTTTCCTGGCTATAAATGCAGACACCACCATGTTGGAGATTTTTCCGTGCAAAAAAGGACACCAAACTATATCCGCCGATCTTGACTAACTCCATGCCCTCATGTTATCGAACCCAGTGTTCGCTTAAACAGTACAGAAGGTTTATTAGCGAGTCCTTTTATTAGAGCTTCAATTTCCAGTGTTTTGTTTTTAAGGCTCTGTATATTTTGGTGCATGATGTAAACTTTGCGTGTGTAGTATCTATTGTTACCCTCTTCTTTCCTTACTAAATTATCACTTGTGCAATTGACAATCTTGTATCAGGTGGAAGCGGCTTTACATAGAAATTCAAGAAAACGAGTGGAGCAAAGTTAACACACTTTGTCTCACAAACATGAATCCTCCGTAACCATGTCGATCATATTTGCAATAAACAAGCAAAACGCATCTTTCAGTCATTTCGATGCACTTTTTATTGTATGACAGACAGGTGGTTCCTTCCATTATTTTTGTATTAATACTGAGTGTAACAATTATAACGTGTTTTTGTCCATACATTTTGTAACACCCTGTGGAGTACAATGGTTGCAATGTCAAGTTTGAATTCGGGTCAAGCTTTACTTATCTTTGTTTAACATTTTGTTTTTTGATTTGCGCGTTTATTTATAATGATATTTCGAAGCATGCAACCTGATAAATTTGACCCGAACAGAAAGTCTGCGTTACCGCGACACTACTACATATTGGCATATTAAGAACAATATCAAACGCTAGTTGTTTGATACCGTATGCCACATAATTTATAACAAGACCCGTCTTATGCGAACTACTTGCTAAAAGATTAATGTTAAGATTCCCACATATTATACACCATTCCTGACGATTGTAAATAAGATCCAAGAACAGTGCAAGCTTATCAAAGAAGATGTTGATGTCACTATCAGGCGCACGAGTAAAAATTCGTTTACGTTAATAATCGACGGGTTTACCTCGACACCTTCAGTCGTTTTTCTTATAGTGGCCAAACACGTGGTCTGCTGGATCTGCCTCGGCGTAGGGCGCGGCGGTCTCTTCATTCTCTCCTCCCACATTTTGATCATTTCCTGGGAGTTACCGTTACCTTCGAAAAATTTCTTATCTTGTTCGTAAAAAGCCTCTCTAATCGCCTTCTGGCTCAGTTTTGACGGATAGACGAACTTCTGTTTTGAATATTCTTAAAATAAAAATCGTAAATTTACTCATATACTACTGGTATGGTGAAATTGTCTGGCCTTATCGCGAAGCTAACTAGGAAATTAATCTGGAGTTATTAAAGTTTGGACTGGAGACTTCGAATCTTCTCCAAAGGAAAAATCAAGCGAAATTAAATGAATCGTATCATACTGGCTATTCCAATAGGTGGGAAGTTTTTAAATTGAGACCATAGGTCTTAGGACTTAAGCTTAACTCACCTTGAGCTGATTCTTTCTTCGATTTCTTTATAGATGTAGAATCGCTTTTCGTAGAAGTAATGCTTTCTTCAATTACATTGGTTTCATCAAACAATGGCGTGCTATTCTTTTTTAGTGGCGCACTGAATTTCATTATTTTCTTCTTTCGTTTGATGCCATCTGAAGAGGAGAACTCGTTGACTGTAGTCGTATTGCTCTTAGGTTGCTTCTCATCTGTTGAGAAAGTGCTGATACTTTCTTTCCCTAGATTTCTCTTTCTCGACGCTTCCGAAAGACTAGTTATTGACATTTCTACAAGGTTTATAAAATATGAACAAAATGTGTGGAAAAACTGGACTTTTTGTAGCGCCTTAGACGACACATCAAATGAGCAAATCTGCTAACTGCGCGGGGCGGAAGTACGAGTCCAAAGAGATTTGGTCATGTGTCAACCAATTCTGAATCCCTAAAATGTCAACGTTGTCCGGTCTATTGAAAAATTTCCAACTCCTCATGAAAGACAAGTCTCGAATTCATTTTCATAGCACGGCAACAGTTCAGTGTAAGGGAACCAGAGGCAGCGCTACCTACTCAAGCGAAATTTAACTATTCTAGGCAAATTACAGGCTATTTGCGGACTAAGGAAATTTGTCAAACTATGTAATTTTACAAAGATCCGTAGAAACAATAATTATTAGATTCATTTGAGTTCGGACCCAAAAAGATTGGTATTACGCGTGAGATAGTTAAGAAAAAAATCGGTAAGAAAACATTTTCATTTGTTGAGGAAAATAACAAAATAAAAAAAAATTCAAGGCTGTGTCAAGGAAATATGTTGATTATCCTCCTTAAGACATAAATGTAAGCATAAACCTAACTACTCCGAATAGACGCTCAGTGGGCATAGCCCATAGAAAAATGCTACAATTGTATCGAGAGATGGCGCCACCATTATTACGAATTAAATTTTATCGTATTTCGTTGCTTGCCAAACAACGGCCAAACGCCTTTCAGAACTCGGGTCGCTCGCGCTGTTGCCAAATTTAAATGTACTTAAAATAGATTATGTATAATAATTAAATATGAAAAGAGGCTTCTATTTTATTTCGGTTATTTACTTATGATTTTAAATGTTGCAGGACCGGAGTTTTTTTATTTACAGTTTGTGGTTTTTTACTTTTTAGTAACAATTAATAATTACCTAGGTATTGTTATTATTGTTAGTACGTACCTATATAGGTATGATAATAGGTATAGACATACTTTTTTAGTTATTTAGGCGTACCTACCTATTATAGGAACTTAACATAACAGGTCCTATAATATAATTATTTTCATGATGTGTAAAATTACTAAAAATCTTGTACCTACTACCATAAACCTAACTATTCGGCGTAGTTAGGTTTATGCTACTACTACACTACAGTATATGAAGTCTAAAATAATGTATAGGTACCTAGGTAGATACCTATCAAATTTGACCGCGGATCCGGAACAATAAAAACATTCAATAACTAATATTGAGCAATAAAATTATCACCCTTATTTCGTAAAAACGTATAAAAACGCTCTCTTTCATCTTGCGAATATTCATCAAAGACTGTTTCGCGGAAAACTGCGGCCGGTCCGCCGCGATGCATATGAACTAAAGTAAGACCTACGTGCTTGCTCGATCCTCCAGCAAAAAGATATGAGCAAAAACCGCGCGGCGCCCTGCACGGCGCGCGTAGCTAAATTTTCCAAATAATCGCAATTGCAGCAAGTTAGGTTTATGTCAGGATCAAGTGTTTGCGGAGCCCCCACGATTCATACGACATTAATTATTATTCTCCTATTTTTGACTATAATATTTTGATATTATTATTGTTTTCAACATGTCAGGCATCACCTGTTGTTTTTATAACTGCAATAATAATCGAATAAATCATGGGATTAAATTATTTCGAATTCCCCTAAAGAACGACGAACTTTGCAAAAAATGGATTTTAAATAGTGGTAAGAATAAAACTTTCAATGAACCTTGACGTTAATCTGGAGGAATAAAACTGGGGATTAGTCAAGAACTTTATCGAAACATATAATAGTGGGCATAATACCTCGGGCCGCTTCATACGGGTGTCTCAAATTTGAGATATGACGTCATCGACTATTTTTTAAATGAAAGTCCTTTTTTATTATTCTTTTAAAGGGCATAATAAAGTTTCAGTTCGTCACATAGTCATCGACGTGTGCTAGCATAGTTTAGTTATCGAAAAAAAAATATCTCTCCTTTACACAATTTATTCCAAAGTTAGAGACTCGCACTGTATACCTACGAGCCGCCACTGCTATACAGGGTGTTCGTTAATGACAATGTTAATATTTAAAAGGTTAATTCTTGGACACATTTTAAGAAAAAAACTTATTATGAATGTATGCCCTAAACAACTTAACTTTTAGATACAAGGGGAGGTAAAGTTTAAAAAAAAAAAACGTTTTTTTTTATATAATAAGTGCGATACTATTGTAGATATCTTTATGAAATTGGGTACACGTCTTTTAGGCATCAAGATGTATTTTCTGTTGTACAGACAGTTTTTTTTCAGTTGCGTCTGTACCAGTTTTGCATTGAATATTTTTGAAGAATAATATGGTACGCACCTTTATCTTAAAATAAAAATCTTTTTTGAAATCCGCATACATTTCTAAACAAATTTGATCAGTTGGTGTTTTTAAATCCGATGCAAGGCTTTCGCTTAAAAAAAATCACTAATCGTTTCTTTGCATGGTCATAACAATTACGTTAATGACAATATCACAATGTAGAGAATTAGATTTTATTTTTTTAGGTGAAAACCGTGTGTCGGACTAAAAAAAAATCAAGTGATCAAATATTTTCCTTAAGAAATAAGGATTTCAAAAATATATATATTTTTTATTTTAAGAAAAGTCAGTGGCGTACCACTGCTTGTCTAATAATAGTTTTGCCAGAAAACTTCCACAGGCTACTGATGAAATAACTCTGGATTTCTCCTGCGACTTTTAGTAGCAATTCGACGCAGGAGAAATCCAAAAGTGTCTAATAATTTTTTTTTTAAAGTTGACCTCTATATCGGGTGTCAACGAAATCGTTTAACAGCGCACCATTCAAATGCTTTTTTAAGGAGAAATTTGAAATTTTGACTGAAGATATGATTTATGAAAACTCAGATTTTCCACTAAAAAACAAATGAATATCACTTCCGGATTGATCGGAAGTGAGCATGAGGCAAGAATTTCAAATACAACCCTGCAAATATTTTCACATATTTGAATAGAGCTTGAAATTCCCTTTTTAGCGATGTATCACAAGTTGTCATTTTCTTTCAAAATGGTGGCGTAGAGGGCATTTATTCCAAATTCAATATGGCGGCATTTTGACATCACCAATAGATTTTTTGTCAAAATGCCCGTTGATATCGGAGACAAGATAGGTTTTCTTACAGATTTTTCTCACTGTTGGAAATTCTAAATAATTGTTATAAAATTGAAGCATTTTTAGTATTTCCTTAAAATGTCAAAATGTATGTAAATGTTTCTCGAAATTTTGAATAGAACCCTATACATATTTTTAAACAATTAGATAGAGCTCGAAATTCCCTTTTGAATAATGTATCACAAGTGGCTATTCTTTTAAAAGATGACGTTGTAGAGGGCATAATTCAATATGGCGTCGCGCCGCCATATTTAATTATGCTATCAACAACGCCACATTTTAAAAGAATGGCCACTTGTGTTACATCGCTCAAAAGGGAATTTCGAGCTCTATTCAAATGTGGTAAAATATATTCCGGTTTCTATTCAAAATTTCGAGAAAAATTTACGTAAATTTTGACGTTTTAAAGAAAAACTAAAAATGCTTCAACAATTATAACGCTTATAACAATTATCTATAATTTCCAACAATGAGAATAATCTGCATGAAAACCTATCTTGTCTTCTATATCAACGGACAGTTTGACAAAAACTCCAATGGTGATGTCAAAGTGCACCCATATTGAATTTGGGATAAATGCCCTCTACGCCGCCATTTTGAGAAAAAATGGCAACTTGTGATACAAGGTTAAAATGGTAATTTCAAGCTGCAGTGTTGTGTTTGAAATTCTTGCCTCCTGCTCACTTCCGGTCAAGCCGGAAGTGATCTTCATTTATTTTTTAGGGAAAAAATGAGTTTTCATAAACCATATCTTCAACCAAAGTTACAAATTTATCCTTAAAAAAACATTTGAATGATGCATTGTTAAATGATTTCGTTGACACCCGGTATATCTCAAAAGTTAAGACCTTTAGGGCATATGTTCATATGAAGTTTTTTCTTAAAATGGGTCCAAGAATCAGCTTACCGCTTTTTAAAGCGGCAAAAGGTTTAATTCTCCCCAGTGTTTCTAGTATAAGAGGTTGGATTGGAGAATGCATCTTTAAACCGGGAATCGACAAAACTGTCTTAAATCACCTTCAAAAAAAATATTCTACCATGCCTAGTGAAGAACGGAAATTTATTTTGGCTCTTGCCGAAATGTCGATTAAAAAAGATTTGGAATATTCCAAAAAAATAGAAATTATTGAGGGTTCGGAGGATCTTGGTCCATTAGGACGTCTTCCGAAACATGCTAAACAAGTTTTAGTTTTTTCTATTCGAGGCCTGTATCACAAATTGAAATTGCCTTTGGCATATTTTGTTTCCGGGACATCGGTAAAAGGCGAAAAATTGAAATCTTCAATTTTGTACGTCCTCGATAATTTAAATGCTGTTGTATTTCTTCCAAAGGCAATCGTATGTGATCAGGATTCAAACCATAGAAAAGCTTTTAGTTTGTTAGGAATAAGTGCTGAAACGCCATTTTTCCTTTGTCAGAAACACAACATTTTTGGGATATTTGATGTACCTCATTTATTCAAAAATATCCGGTATAACTTGCTACAGAATAATTTTACCTTGTTCGAGAACATTATAAGTTTTGATCATATTAAAAGGGTGTTTGCAATAGATCAGTCTTCGAATACGGCACGAGCCATGCCAAAGCTTTCTCAGAAACATATTAACCCAAATGGTTTCGAAAAAATGTCCTTTTTCTACAGCCGCGCGCAAAATAACTAAATACTAAATTCAAATGAAATCGCAAAATCGACTAATGCCGTGGATCCTTATTTTGCGCTCTAGCGCGAACATGGAAAAGGAAATTCTCACTTTTTCCGTCTAGTGTGCTGAATGGTCATGGAAACCGAAGATAAATAAATGACAGTCGTGCGTTTGTTACAGTTTGTTGCTGACAATCCTGTTCTAAATATGCCCGAAGCCCGAACATAATATGTCAAAACTGACAGTCATTCGCAAATTTCAGAATAAGTATAGAGAAAAATGTGGATTTAATTTTAAAAAATACGGCTGTAGAAAAAGTTCTGTGTGTTTTTCGAGCGCAAAGTAAGATTGCCGTTTTCGAAAGATTACTGCGCTCCGCTACGCGTCGCGCAGTAACATTCTTTCTCAAGCGGCAATCCGTTACTTTGCGCTCTAAATACACAAATAACTATTAAATTAGCCTTACAGGTTCTGTCCCATACTGTTGCCGCAGCGGTAAAAACATGTGTCAAAAACGGGCAAATCCATGCGGATGGAATTCATACTGCTAATTTTTTGGAAGATATGAATCATTTATTTGATTCTTTAAATAGTAAACGGTTCTATTAAAAAAATCCTTACGGTTGTGCTTTGTCAGGCAAAAATACCATAATATTCCAAACTTTTAAAAAAGGCTTAGATATTTTTCAAAATAAAAAATCTCGAAGGCTTTCTGCCGTCTTGTTTTTATGGTATGATTCAAACCATCAATGCAATACATGCCTTATTTGAATCGAAGAAATCCAAAAAAAAATCGGTTTTTCATTTAACTGACAGATTAAATCAGGACTTTCTGGAAAATTTCTTTTCGACTATTAGGCAACATGGTGGATGGAATATAAATCCCAGTGTAGATATGTTTCGAAAATGCTATTCGATCCAATTTGTAACGAGTTTTCTAAAAGCTCGCTAGACAAATTGTGAAAACGATAATGACGAGCAACTAAAAATTGAATAACAAAAAAAAATCACACAAAAACTCATCAGGTTTAATTTACAATTTTTAATTAACATCGTTTATATCTTAACAAATTCAGAATTCAAAATTCAAATTTAAAACTCAAAATACAATTTTATTCATGCCATAATGTACATAACAATGCCGATTGCAAATTTTAATTTCTTAACCCAAAATTCGACATCATTCACTGTTCTCCACAACTGGGTGGTTCTTTTACTCACTTTCCAGGTAACACTGATAATGGCACCTGCCGAAAGCGCTCTGTTACGCTAATTTAGAGGTCTTTTTAGATTAAAATTTTATGTATGGAATACGAAGAGTGTTTCATTTAGTATATTTCGTACAGGCACACAGCTTTCACTCTCAACTTATTAAATTTAAGGGCGCATTCCTAAAGTAATTTCATGAAAGAAAGTTCATCTAAACATGGGGTGTTAAAAAAACGGTTTTTTATAAATATTATAAATATTTTTAAAAGGACTTTTTTGAAATTTGGTAGGTCTATTTTTGGTGATAAAAGTCTATTTTAGCCATAACTAGAATAAAATTATTAAATTTATTATGCCCCGGGGGGCATCTTTCGAATTATTTTTGTTCGAGAAATGTACGCCACTAACTTTTTTTGTAATTTTTATTAAATGAAGCAACTAAAAATACAACTTTTTTGCTGCTATAATTTTGTTCCTATCTGACCTCGCTTTCGAGAAAAAAAAAATACCTTTTTATTATATGTCCCTGGCTCTTGCAATAAGCAAGTTGTTTTTATTTTTTTTTCTTTCAAATTCCACAAAATATTTTAAGAAAATTTGCAATCGCTTGTCTTAAATTAGTGTCCAAAAAAGGCTAAAAATGTCTGAGTAATAGGTCAGGGCGGAGATATTAATAACAAAATTTAACACCCAGCATCTAAAAAACAATGCATTTCCAGACCCATGTTTATACGGACTTTTTTTCATGAAATAAGTTCACCAATACGCACTTAACTAAAAAATAATCATTCTGTGTGGAAATTTATTACACCAGAAGAAGAAAATTCTTCGTTGTTTTGCAAAAGTATGAATATCACAAAGTTTCGGAAAACAACAAATATTTTTTTCGCTGTAATAAATTCCTACACAAAATGGTGTAGTGATTATAAGACATCAATAAAAATGTAACCAAGGCAACCAAATGTTAAGTTGCCTCGTCGTTTAAAAATCTTTAGTCATTTAATAAATTAATTGGCCAAAATAAAAAAAACAAGTGTATCTCGAAAAACATGACATGTCAAAAATCTGACAAAGTTGTTTTTTCTAATTAACTAGGCAATTAAACTGATGCATAAAACAAAAAGTTCGATTTACCCATAAAAATTCTCGGTCCGATTGAATTTTCGAATTTTTTGCAGTGTCTTATTCCAACCCCTGTATAATACAGTTCCTACCAAAATTAAATATTTCCGATAAAGTATGTTTTTCTCAATAAAATTTTCTACAACATAATTCAAACCGCATCTCGATATCTTTTTTCGTTCAAAACTTATGACGCAATTAATGTTTGAAAAAAATACAATATCCATATTATTATGTCCCGTAGTTTAGTAAAAAATTGTTTAAAAACCAGTTTTTATTTATATGATCTAAAAACAAAAAAAAATGGAACTAAATTAAATAATACCAGACCTGGAAATTGATCTTGACAAAAGTAATTCTAACAATCTTGTTTATGTATTTCATAAAATAAATTAACACAGCTAAATCCCAGGACAAGCTCTTTTATTATATTAATTGTAAAATGTAATAAATTGATCGGTTTGATTTAATTTAATGTTTATTTTATTTTTTTTTAGAGCAATCTTGTTTTTTTGTTTCAGGGTTTTCGCTCTTGTTACAATGCGCCGCTTAACTCAGCACTCATACCTACACTTTGTTTTACGTATTCTGAGAATTTAACGAGTAATCTGTAATGCCTCAATAAGGAAAAAATATAAATTTTTCCTCTTGAAATGCGGAATTTAAAAAAATGCTTATTTTTTAGTCCACCTTAAAAATCCAATTTTTTAAAAAACCGTATGATTTTTTAGAGACATGCAGGGAATAATTTATATTTCCATAATTCAGGTAAAAATATTTAATTTTTCCCTTGAAATGCGGTATTATTAAAATTTTTCTTTAGCTAGGATTCAACGAAAGAATAAATGAAGATCTGATAGAGATGTTGACGACGATAAGGCAAAAGTCATAAATTTTCGTCTATTTAGTGATTTTTTTAATTGAATTATTATACTTACCTACATACTTACAATTCAATTTCGTGTCAACCAACTATTACATATTGATGTATATCCTACTTCATATATAAATTGTAAAGATGTATTTGATATTTTCTATCGTTCCATTTTCATAATAATTTACTAAATAATCCCATTTTATTTCGCCTAAATTAATTTAATGGCTACCTACCTACTTACAGACGTATTATTATACGTCTTTTAAAAATCGGTTTTGTATTTAAATAATTAATGTTTCATATGTTCATAATAATTATTACATACGTAAAAGAGATATATTTTATTTTCTAAATCAAAACCATAAACCCAACCAAAGCTAGGTTTATGATGAAACGCATTAAATCATAAATATTCCTCAAATTCACATTTCTTTTAAGACAACCGGCAATAATGCATGATTTTACCGTCGAATTGCGCTCCATCTCATACCGAGTAGCAAAAGTAAGCGAGCCGAAATCGAGCTTTGGACGCTCACTTGGGCAAGCGAGAGTCCAAATACAATACGTTTTTATACCGTTTAACTGAGCGTCTATTCGGAGCAGTTAGGTTTATGATGTAAGTAACTCGTCACGCATAACACAGTAGTGTGACTAACTTACTTTCCTCACAATACAGTGTGATACGATCCCCATTTTCTAAGTTCTCGTTCTTCGCACAACTCGAACTACCAGTGAAATCCCCGTCGAGGTTACGCAGTTTAGACGCGTCAGAAACACTCGTCGTTTCTAGCCATTTTTCTTTATTCGCGACGGAATTATCCGAAACTGAGGTCGGCTTGTCATCAACGTCATCTGTCAATTTAGTTTTTTTCGAGGAGCCATCTTCTTTTATCGTAACATCGGACAAGATAGTGATTTTCCGTTTCTGTTCATGTATTTCTATTGGTTTCTTTGTGGCTGTTCCATGTTTCAATCTAAAAAATAATATTTTGTAGTAGAGTTATGTTTAACTAGAAGTTCGGACACAGTGTTGCCGCTCTACAAAACATAAATTTCCTATTGCACGTTTAAAAAAAATTACAAATCAAAATTAAAAAATTATTTTAGTTTTTTTTAATATTCAATAAAACCTGGTTTTTGGTATATTTTCAGCAATTTTCGAAAATATCTCCGTATGAGCTAGGCCATTTAGCAACGGATCCAAAGACCTTAATGTATGGACTCGGACTGCAGTGCCCATTAGGGTAAATAAATATGTTATGGAAAATATGAGGTAGATTTAATGAACAAATACAGTGGTGGTCCCAATTTTTTTCCCTTAAATGCTGGGTAACTTTTGAACTGAATAAACTGGGTTTTTATGCAGTGGCGTTTCAGTTTTTGGGCCAATATAATTGGTCACAAAGAAAATGAGTACAAAATGCCCGTTTTGTCATGCTTACCTTATACCGAGAGTAGCCTTTCGAGTTCTGGGGCATTTTCCTTCACTGGTTTGTTTCTCGGTTCCACTGCCAATGGTCGAAATATTACCTTTTTCTAAACATATTGGTTTAACTTCAGCTGTCGTCGGCAAAAAATCGATACAGCATTTTGCCTTGCTTTGCATTATTTCTTTAATTTTTACTTTCTTTTCTACATTCCTGTGGCGTTCTTCTTTTGTGTAAGAATTTGCATCGTTTGTCGCCGTAGTCACTGAATTAATTTTCGAAAATGGATGTTCCTGGGATTCTGAAGATTTCGTCAATATATCATCAGTATCTTTAATATTAGCTTGCTGGTCGGTTTCAACATATATATTTCTAGAAGAGTTTCTACCTATATGTTCAGCAGCATCTTCAATTTCTGTAGATCTACATTCAAGAATATTTAAAGATTTTGCCACTACGTTTTCAGTATCTTTGATAACGTCTTCGAGAACGGTTGTTGTATCTCTTTTACCTGGTGAATCTTGAACGACATAAGTTTCGGTTTCTGTCCCTTGGCTTCTATCTTTATAGCTTTGGAAAGAATAGAATTTTTCCGTCGTTCTTTCGTAATCAGTATTATAGTCATTAATTACTATTGGAGACGCTGGATCTTTTAAACATATTGGGGGTGATCTATTCGATACGCTATCGTAAGCTGAAAGATTATGAAAAAAAAGCTACTTAACTATTTTTTGTATTGAAATTTCAATCACTTATTAGGGAATTCACGAATATTTGTCATTTTGATAGGAATAGTAATAATAAGTAATAACATCTAATATATAACTAGCTGACTACGAAAATTGAATTTAACGCTTGACGTATTTCATAATAGAAGTAAGTATCCATAATAATGGAATGGAATAATGTAAATATAGACAAGGAATCAGCTGGAACCGGGAACCAGAATCATCTGCAGCAGGGATTTACTCTGGAACAAAATCGAAAGCGTACAAATCGAACCCTAGTTTTGGGAAAAGCTGACTTTCGAGGTGATGATAATTTTGCAGGTTCAACAGATATGGAATATTTTTATCTCGGACGCGTTAGAATGGGGGTAACGCCTAGTTTTATTGAAGAGCACATCAAGAAACAGTGCCCTCAAATGAGAGACGTTAAGGTTGAATCTTTGCCGATTAAAGGTGACACTATTTCTTTTAAAATAAGCATCAATGGGGATTGCAAAGATGACTTTTTGTTTGAAGCCCGATAACTGGCCTAGAGGGGTTGTTTTGAGGAGATTTTGGTTGAATAATAAGCGCAAGCTTAAAAATTTTCATCAAAATCAAATAAATCAAACCATAGCTTAGTACGGGATAGCCCTTCTGGGTCGGGTATCTGCGTGTACTATGTCAATACGGGAGGTATGAGAACTAAGACAAAATGTTTTCAACAGGCATTTAGTTGCTGCTGCTATTACATTGTTATGATTGCCAAGACTTGGTTAACACCTGAATATTCAGATGCTGAGGTTGGAGTATCAGATTATGATTTATATAGATTTGATCGTAAAACGGGCACAAATACTGTGAAGGCTCGTGGAGGGGGGTTTTGATTGCGGCTAAAAAGAGTTTATATACACAGAGAATTCTTACTCCATCTGTTGATGCAGATATTTATCAGATCTATTTGACTTTTACAACGAAGAATCAAAACTTTGTTGTTGGTTGCATTTATATACCATCTCCATCTCCTCTTCAAGCCTATATAAGCCATTGTGGATCTGTCGAATATGTATATAGTAAATATTCGGATAGTTTGTTTGTCTTGGTTTGGTGGTTGCTGGTTGTCTGGATAATAACAATAACAATGACTCGGTACTCTCTCTAGCAAATTGCTTTAGCTTCTATAATTTCTTTCAGAAAAATGGGGTGTTAAATAACAATGGCTGGATCTAGTATTCAGTAGTTCAGAATCAATTAGTGTTAGGCCCGCAATTGAGAAGATTTTTGAGAATAGCTTACACCCCACAGCAATTAGTTTTGACCTTTTGTGTATTGAGAACTCTGATGATATGAAATATGAGGAATATTTTTATGATTTTAGGAAGGGTGATTATCTTGCGATTAATAATTGTCTGGCTGGGATAAATTGGGATTTGTTGTTTCTGAGAGAAACATCAATTGACGGTATAGTTGCAATCTTCTTTGATGTGGCCTACTCCTTCATAGAAATTGTATTCCTCTAAAGAAATATAGAACTTCCTCTTTTCAGTCTTGGTTCTCTTCCGAACTTCGTAGTCTGATCATAAGAAAGAAACAAATTCATAAATGGTTTAAAATGAGTGGTCAACAGAAGGATTATGATCAATTCGTATTTCTGAGGGGGCAATTTGATCGCTTGAGGGATGCTTGTTATCGACGATACATTGATAAAGTAGAAGCAAATGTCTCTGACAATCCAAGGTACTTCTGGTCATATATTCGGAATAAAAGAACTGGTTTTGGTCTTCCCTCTAGAATGACTACAATGATAGGATTAGGATGCATATCTCAGACACTGCGAATATGTTTGCAGAATACTTTTCATAAGTCTACTCAGATGAGCAGATCAATGAGCTACCTTCTTTTGAGTTTGATAGCTCAATTTGTTTAAGCACTGTGACTCTACAGAGGATTATATGAGGCTATTACTTCTTCTAAGAATAAGCCGGACCAGATGGTATTCCGGCATTTTTCCTAAAGAAATGTGTTTGCGTTCTAACCAAACCTATACGGTTAATATTTAATAAGTCCTTGGGCACATGTTGCTTCCCCTCTCTCTGGAAAAAAAGCTTTCTAAAACCCATTTTTAAATCTGGCAGTATAGGTGCAATTTCCAATTTTCAGGCTGTATGTAACCAATCTGAATTGCCAAAGTTACTTGACTGTCTGGTCAGTCGGAGGATTGCCTGGAGTTTTAAATCTGTGTTTAATCCTGAACAATTTGGATTTATAAAGGGTAGATCTACTGATGCCAATTTGGTGCTGTATATTAACTATCTCTACAGCTGGTTGGAGGGGGGCTCCAGGTTGACTCGATCTATACAGATTTCTCCAAAGCTTTTGATCGGGTTAACCTTGGAGTACTCTTATAGAAGCTTGAGGCCTTGGGTATTGTGGGACCGCTTCTTCAGTGGATCTCAGGGTTCATCAGAGATAGAACGCAGATGGTTAATCTTGGGGACACATGCTCCGTTGAAATATTAGTACCGTCAGGGGTACCTCAGGGCTCCCAC
Source organism: Pissodes strobi (assembly GCA_016904865.1). Lineage (NCBI taxonomy): Eukaryota > Metazoa > Arthropoda > Insecta > Coleoptera > Curculionidae > Pissodes > Pissodes strobi. The sequence goes on from JAEQML010066097.1 coordinate 18,983, forward strand.
TCGGGCCCGGTTTTGTTTTGCCTTTTTTTAATCGATTTGGTTTGGAAACTGAAAAACTGTCTTGTGCTAGTGTTTGCTGATGACGTGAAGCTGTTTAGACCTATCGCATCCCTGAATGATGCTTTACTCTTGCAAGAGGACCTTAATTTGTTTTTTGATTGGTGTGACTTAAACAAAATGTCCCTTAATATTAGTAAGTGCCATAAGATTACCTTTTCTAAACATAGAAACCCTATAACTTTTCTTTATAAAATAAACCACGTACCAATCGGTGTCAAAACGGAAGTTTCTGATTTGGGAGTATTTGTTGATTCCAAGTTGTCATTCAGGAGCCACATCGGTCAGGTGACGGGAAGGGCAAAGAAGGTTCTGGGTTTTGTACAACGCTCCACTGCCGACTTGTCTTTGTCTACATTTAGACTACTTTATTGCTCTTTTGTTAGACCTATTTTGGAGTATGGCTCAGTTGTGTGGTCCCATTCATATAACTGTTACATTGAGCAGATTGAAGGGGTTCAGAATAAATTTTTGAGAGTGGCTGCCTTTAGGTGTGGATACAGAAGACAGGACTACAACTATCAGTGGGTGAGGGATAGCTTGGATTTACCCACGTTGGAATCAAGAAGAACATTGCCCGACATATGTTTTCTGCACAAGGTAATTAATGCTGCTATAGATTGTCCCGAGTTATTGTCTGTTTTTAAGCTTAGAGTGCCTTCTAGAATTAATAGACAATCAGAAATCTTCTCAGTTCCATTCCACCATACCAATTATGGTATTAATGAGCCAATTACACGGCTGGTTCGCAGTGCTAATGACCTGTCGGGACAGATAAACTGTTTCGACTCTAAAATAACATCTTCTAAAAGACAGTTGAAAAATATTATTAAATAAAATCTCTAGTCTGATAGTCCTTAACTTGTATCTATATTTCTATTATGCCCACTCTGTGATATATATTTTCCTTTTGTGTGATCTTGTATCACAGTTTATACCGTAAACTGTGCTTGTATGTAACTATTTAGTGCTTAGTTTGTTTCTTTAATGTATATACAAATGTGTTTATAGCTGTACCTAATACTTATGTAAATGGATTCCGTAGATAAATAAATAAATAAATAAACTTGGAGAAAAAAAACGAAATGTAACCTACCTTCTTGCTCATGTTCGACAACACAGTCAGCATTCCCATTATCTTCATCTGTCAAATCGATGACTTCCGAAATTCTTTTGTTTTCCCCTGTTTTATTATCAGTCACGCGTTTGTTCTCCATAAAGAACTTCCTATCGCAGCTATTAATACTTA
>JAEQML010066098.1:0-20285 GCA_016904865.1 Pissodes strobi
ATATATATATATATAAAAATATAAAAATAGTTAGGTACTAATGATAAGTCTAGCTACACTTCTAAGTTGTTAAACGACTTCTTTTACTTTCGCCCTAATCTATTCGATGGCCAGCTCATCGCTTATAATTCTTGTAATTGTTCGTTTAACAAAATCGTTATCTGAGCTTTCACGAATTTTGAAAAATGTATCAACCTGCAAAATCTTAGGTTTGTTAAAAATATTGTAACGAAATATTCCACAAATTTTAAATTGCAATAAATAAAAATTAAAAAGAATAAACTGTTAAACCACAAAATAAGTGTGAAAATTAAGACCGCTGCGCTGACTGTAAAATAAGTGTCTAATAAACACCACATTCTCCTTTTTATAGAAAATCTCATATATGCCACTGAAGAGGAGGACAATAATTAACATTCAATTTCCTTCAAAGAAACGAGGATGTCAACATAATAATATGTGCATGTTGTAATACATGCAAATAAATTAACCTTCATCCTACGCATCAAAATAGAATCGATAAACAAGGTCAAATGAAATGTATTACAATGTAAATATTTCATAATTTCAAGGAAAATTAAACAGAAAAAAAAGGTGTGTGCTTAAAACCGCACGACAGAAGTGAATTGTTCAGCAGAGGGAGTCTAAAAACTATATAACATTAAAAACAGTTCACACGCGGTACAAGTGAAATGTTCATAAAAACTAAACCAAGCGGTCATCCATCCAAGTACTAACCCCGCATGACGTTGCTCTGACGAATTCAGTGATCGGACGACAACTGTACCTATACTGTGTTCTATCTCATTCTCTCGCAGGCTACATCCTATAGATCTATATATTTTTATTTATGTCGCTTTTTCCGTTTCATTACTCAAATCACTCACATTCTCAGTCGGCTAACGATTCTAAAGAAGTTTTGAAATTGGTGTCGCTTTTTCCGTTTCCTTGTTTCCGTTTCATGGAGCGTTTCCTCATTTCCGTTTCATCAACTCTCATATCACATCCAACGGTGCTAAAGAAGTTTACACTTCAAAAATTATGTTAATAAACTTGCAGAGTTTTAAAAGTTGCCCCCGTTTAAAAAAATATATGTTGGGGTTATTTATCTAAGTCATCTACTTAAAGTTGCGTTTCAAAAATCGAGAAATAGACTTAGAAACATCTGTTCTAGATTTTAATCGTGTCACATCTTCTTTAGGATCATTTATTGACGTTCTTATTATAAGTAAGTTTTGCAGGATCTCACGGCTATGTTTTCCTAATATTTTGAAATAAGGGGTCTTTTATGGCAATAACACACACACACACACAAACACACTAAAGAGAAATCCTATGGCACTCGACGAGCGGTGTGTGTGCGGAGATGTTGATTGACACATTCATATTTTATGAAATTATTTCACCAAAATGTAATGTGCCTTACCAATAAGGAAGTAAGCCGCAGAAGATACATTTACACTATAGCCCAGCAGATGGCGCCACAAATCCATGCAATCATTATTAGCGTTTTAAGATCCTTTACAGGCGTAGGCGACTATGTGAAAATCGGCCTCTCCTATTGGTAGATCCATTTAGGAACGCCTCCATTCACGCCATATTGAAAATTAGAATAGTTATATGAAGGTTTTACTTCTGCCACGTGTGAACTGCACACATGAGTTTTTTTTAGCTGTTTATTTGATGGAAGCATATGGCATGGTCCATAGGCTTGTTCATTTGCTCGGAAAATAAAATAAATCAGCTTAGATCAGAAAACGAAATGCCATGACTGCACTCCAAGCAGTTATTTCCTGCTCGGACGACTTCCTAGCTTGCTACCCCAAATGAACGCGCTTTTTGTTAAGACAGCTTCTGGATAGCATATTTTATATATATAGGAATATTTTTTTCAAAGAAAAAACCACGATGCTTTTCCGCCTTTCAAAATTTAAAAAGTTGTGTTATATTATTATTTTATATTCCGCGGTTTTTGTTGATTATTTGTCATCTTTTTGCTTTTGCTCTAACTGCTCTACCTCCAGACTAGGTGCAAGTAAATCATATTCTAACTAATCTCGCGCACAGTGCTCCATCGCAAGCGAACAACAAAATATCAGCTGCTCGAGCCAAATGAACATCGATCACCTGCTCTAGGCCGCTTAGAGTAGTGAGAGCAGACCAAATGAACAGGCCTATTATTATATACGCCTTTTGCATCGGATTTGGAACATGACCCTTGAATTTTAATTGCTAAATCCCATACTTATTAAATTAATAGCCTCACTTACAAAGTCCTCTAAAAACACTTTTGGTTTTTTAAGTACGTGATATAACCCCATGCACTAAAGACTACTTTTAACAATACTTGTTTAGCCAAATTTCTCCACGCGTACGTATTTTTAATCAAGTTAATAGATAAAAAAATTAAACGTTTAGCAATTTAATTATAAGTAATGTTCCACATTTTAACCTGATACCTAAAAAATAGTTTTAAATACATTATTTTTCAAATGGCTTCTCATAGATTTTAATTAAAATCCCGAGGTTAGCAAATTATTTTTTTCATTTGGCAATACTGCATTCCAAATTTGCATTGAAATCGCGGCAATTTGAAATGTTTTTTGTTTGTTTAGCAAATTGTTTAGACTGATATATTTCACAGCTAACGTGCTAACACTCCGTTGAGGATATGTGTTGGTGTTATACCTAATTGTGCAACAACTGAAGTACTGAAGCCAGATTATCAGAAAATGGCGCGTCGAAATGAGGAGCGTTATAAGATCCTTTACACAAATAGTGCCCTATAAAAAATCGGCCTCTCCTTTTGTTCAATTCGCATGGCCCTCCGCTCGCTTCGCTCGCTACGGGGGCTCGAAGAAAGGAAACTAACCAGGTGCTAACCCAAGACATACCCAAACTAATCCAAGACGTACCCAAAATCAAGAAAAAAACTGTTTAGAAACATAAACTTAAAAAAAATAAAAAAAGGAACGGGGATCGAACCCAGGCCGTCTAGGTGAGACCCAGCTGTCTAAACCTCTACACCACGACACTCCGGAGAGCTCTTGGCAGAAATTGATTGCATCACGAAGACATATTGTAATACGAGATGGATCAACCAATAGGAGACGTCGATTTTTTACATAGTGTACTATTTGTGTAAAAGATCTTAAAATGCAAATGAGGATCCCTTATTGGCTAAATTTGTAACGTGCGCAGCTTTCCCTGCTGCTGTCTTGTTTGAGCATTTACGTTTCTCTGGTTTTTTTTTGCTTCATATATTGTACGTAAGGTATTTTCAAATGTCATTTAAATTACCCTTAACTCAACGCATTATTAAATTATTGGAATTTTAAAAGCTATATCTGTTATAAAGTCATCGGTACCGGGTGGGCAAGAAATTGAATAATCGATTAAACGCTTAATATTTTAGCAAACAACTGAATAACCGATTAATCGATATAATCAATCATCCATATTTTCTGAAATATTAATCGATAAGTCGATTAATCGGTAATTTCTTAAAAGTGAATCGAATAATCGATTATTGTCGCCCACCCCTAATCCCATAATATTGTAGTAAGTGAAACTGAAGCTTAAATTTCGGCAGAATCATTATTGCTGATGCAAGACTGATGTTATTATAAAAAGAGGTAATAAATACTTTGGCTGAATCAGTAGATAAAAATTTATAATTTAGTTTTAATTTGTAAATATGGCTTTAATATTACCTTGGGATAGTCAGAATATAAGCAAGTGTTTTTGAACAACAGCTGCACTGATGCTTCTATATTTTTTACTAGTTTCGTTCCTATTAGATTAATTTAAGAAAGAAAATGATAACTCTGAAATACATGTATGGCAAAATTTCAGGCCCTCATCAACGCGTTTCTGTCGTCCGCTTAACATTCATTTTGCTCGTGTGACTCCTGAATTAACCTTTGCAAAAACAAAATTTGGATCATCGAATTAAAAATTTAAAACCCTTTTCTTTACAACGAAGGAGCCCTTAATTTTCAAAATCATTTTCTAAAACGATTTATGAACATACAAATGATTTTTATACATGATTTTTATCGTTAGTGCTAATTGATACTCCCTATATATAAATATAGATGATGAGCAAAAAATTCAACAATTATTTCTCTAAAACACGATATATTAAACGTGTAATACTTAATAACTTGTATGTCTTATTTCTGGTAAACCTTATTATGGCCAGCTTTCCTAGAAATTTGACCAGTGTGCGCCGGGTCCAAAGGTCACATGCCAGTATCATGCTAGTTTTCGCGCGGGGAAGGAGACATACCGTTGACGTGCCGCCGCGGAGAGTGAATCTTCTTATCGTAGTTATTATTCGCTGGTATTACCTGTTAAATTGTGGAATGACGGAATAAAGACATGTGATTTAAAAAAATATATAGGTATTGAGAATTATCGTAATTTTGTGAGAATATTGTTGTTTTTATGTGAGGAAAATAACTATACTGTTGTAATATGACTATCGTGGTTGAGAAAAAAAGCTAAACCTTTATACCTTGATTATTTCATAAAATAATATCATATATTTATTTTTAACAGAAGCAGTAAAACTCAATAATACGAAATTCAATATACTACAAACAATACGAATATTATTATAAATACCGATGAAATATTTCCTTTGATGCGTAGGTTTTACCACACAAGTATGGAAAATCTGGTCGCGAAAAACAAATGCCTAAATGCTGCCTAAAAACGTGCCAAATCTCATAATTCCACTTCAAACCGTTCTCTAGAAAAAAATGCTTTTTATTTACAATAACTAAAAACTATTTAATGTATATTATTTAAAATCAAATGCTGTATTTTCTAAATTCTTGTTTTGTTTAGGAGGAATTCAAAGGAATCAAAATTTAATTTTTAGTGGTTGCGCCAATGTTTGCATTTTAAAGAAAACTGTTATCATCCTGTATATGTTAATAATCAAAAATAAATTAAAACGCCGCGGAAATCTACACTTGAACCACAAGGTTTTCAAGAGGTATCCCCTCAAAAATTAGGGACCAATATACAAAATAAGGTATATAGAAATCTCCCTTTTTCCAGGTCCCTTCATTCAATGGCTCAAGTCATCTTCGCTACCGAGGCTTGGCCGAAACCGCTCTGACTTGGCTCGACATAGAGATCACGTTCAAACCAATAACCTCTGATGGACTTATCATTTACAACGGGCATAGAATCGACGGAACAGGTGATTTCATGGGGCTTTACCTAAACGACGGATTTTTAGAGTTCGCCTATGATTTGGGTACTGGAGCTGCTATAATTCGTAGTCATGACCGAGTTGAACTAAGTGAATGGCATGAGGTAGGCATGATATCTAAAAAATTTGTTTTGTAAATTGATATGGAATATTACCAAAAGGAAAATGGCTCCTCACAGCTAGATATTCAACGTTTTTATGTCTTACTTTACTTATTAAAAATAATCGAGAAGATCTGGTGCTAAAATAAATTAAATATTACTATATTATAGTAAATACTAATTCTTACCAAATTTGCTATAAGATAACTAATATGCAATTATCATTATTTAAGTATTATGGTAATGCGATCACATGCAAACCATTCCAAGAAGTAAGTATAACAATGGTTAAAATTAAAAGCTATGTCAATTTAAACCGGAGAAAATATTTCTTACCTTAAATACTAAAAATAAAATGGATTTGAGTCTTTGCTAATTTCTTATTAATCTGACTGAAAGGAAATCATTTAAAAATATGTTTTCGTATTAATCATATTTTTTAACAAAACTTCACATTTTGTTGCCAGCGTTCGTTAAAACTTTGCACGTTATCCAATAATCCGTTTTTCCAAACTTTGCTGACTATCTATTATTTCGGAACTTTTATTGAAAGTTATGGGAGGCACTGAAAGGTGGCAATAAATCCGATTTTCAGGGAGCTAAAGGCTATTTCGTGGGATATAAATTTTGCGAGTCGCTACCTTTGTATCTTATCATTCACCAATTAATACTGCCACTATAAAATGCTGAGGTGCTAGCAACGGTAATTAAATCCTATTAAATCGATTTATTTATTCAACCTACATTTCTTTACCTCCAAGATAACATATCTATAATATAAAAGTTGGCACAAATTAACTAATCTCTTTTCCTATTCCTAAAAAATAAAGATTCATAACCTATTTTAGTTCCAGAGAGAAAGAGAATATTTAGACTTCAATGAGAAATTTAATTGAGAAAGTGAGCATTGAAATTTCAGATGAATTTTCTATTAATATGAAACTTTTATTTAGGCTGTTCCTATCATCGTTCGTAAATAGTTATGCATCAATACGAGCATAGGTGAAAAAGATCTAATATGAAACTTTCTGTATGGCATAGACCAGAGATCTGTAATGATACAGGCAATAGAATGCATAAAAGATTTGTGTTTACAATCAATAAACCCTTATCAGAATATTAAGGGTGGATCCATTAATCGCAAACTAATTATGAATAAATAATGCTAATTACATTGATGTCGAATTACTTATAAATATTATTTATAATTTGCTTATATTTAAACTTATATTAATTTTGATCTCCGAGTTTGCTTCATTGACACACACTAGAGAATCTTTGCGTTTTATTACGTATCCTTCCGGGTATCACACATATTGTTTTCTAAGCCGCGCGCAAAATTACTAATTACTAAATTGAAATAAAATCGCAAAATCGACGAATGCCGCGGATCCTTATTTTACGCTCTAGAGCGTACATGGAAAAGAAAATTCTCACTTTTTTCGTTGTGTGCTATGAATAGTCACGGCAATTTAAAATAAATAAATGACAGCCGTGCGTTTGTTAAAGTTGTGGCTGGCACTCCTGTCCTGAATATGCTCGACTAATATGTCAAAACCGATAGTCATTTGCAAATTTCAGAATAAGTATAGAGAAAAATGTGCATTTGATTTTAAAAAATGTGGCTCTAGAAAAAATTCTGTGTGTTTTTCGTGCGAAAAGTAAGATTGCCGGTTTCTAAAGATTTCCGGGCTCCGTTACGCGTCGCGCGGTAACATTCTTTCTCAAGCGACAATCCGTTACTTTACGCTCTAAAATCACAAATACGTATTTTAGTTGTGAGGAAATAACTTTGTTACAGATATTATGGTAGTTAAAAAACATTAAATTTTAGGCTAATACACAAGTATCAAGAAGTTCAAAAGAAAAAATTTTCTATAATTTTTTTATTAGGGGTATCACAGCTATACGTTTTGAAAATTATTTGTTGACTAAAAGTGGCTATGTAAGGTTTCTAGTTGGCTATTTCATGAATAGTTTTATCCAAACTCCCTCAAATTAAAAAAAAAAGACTAAAATACTTTGTATCGATAATGCATTGCGTTTATATATCTCGATCACGAGGAAAGATGTGGGGTTAATTGTATTTTATAAAAACTGGTGGATGCTAACTTATATTAAGTTAAGGTAAGTATTTGATTTTTCTTGGGTGTTTTGGCGGCTTATGTCATTTTCATTGACATTCTTTTGCAAAGCCGCACTATGAAAGTAGGGAGTTTTGAAACACTGCTGTGGAATAGTTTTGAAAAAGTACGATGATTGAAATAATGAAACCTTATTATTTATTTACGAGAAAAAAACTAGATTTTAAGACCATCATCTTCCTCGATGTGCGTAATGTCTTCAACCTCTTCACCGTCAGAATCATTGAATTTGTCAATGATTTGTTGATAAAAGGTGGGATCAACACCTGAAAGATCTGTCCAATTTGTACCATGATGATTTTGTAATAAAGCATCTACGTCCTCAATTTTAGCTGGCTTAACGGCACATTGTTTTGAAATAGACTCCAGATTCAATGGCAAATATTTACCTTTCTTTGAAACGGAGTTTTACACACCCATACCACTCTTGCAATTTACTTCTCCTTTTACAAGCAAGGCATGCATTCCATTTGGGTTCCACTTTTTCAATATTGAAATTAGTTTGGCGGTAGCAAACTGGAAATGCCACAGTCCAGGAGGTTTTAAGATCGATTCAAGACCTTTTTTCCAGTTAAATACATGAAAATCGGTTTCTAGATCAAGTCCAGTTGAGAATTTGGCGAAAATATTTGTATAATCGTTGGGATGAGCTATATCTTCTTGTTTCTAACCATTTTCTCTATACGTCCAAATACGCGGCCCGGCGGGTGAAATGAGTGTCCAACTATCGGGAAATTAACACTGATTTCATTCACAGCAGGGTTAGTGCAATATAACCAATACATAAGCATACCCATTATTGCTACGTTTTTATTTTGACCGGGACACCCATCGCAAAATAGTTTGATTGTGGTAATGTCAGTCAAGTCTTGCATCAAAAGTTTTTGCTTTACCATTTAACATATTTCTTACGAACCCGTGGTGCACATAATTTCAGTATACGTGTACGAAGTTATGCTATGTGCTGACAGTATTTTCTTCTGGTCTCTTGAGTGCCACATAAAAGGTCTCGGTCTTCAGTTTGTAAACACGTAGTTTGCGCATAAGTTCAGCCTTGGTATTAGAATTAGCTTCAGCAGTAATCAAGCCTTTAAGTCTGATACACTCTGAGCATGCACCTAAGGCAGGACTCTTGATGCTTATATTGAAATCTCTTGTAGATATTGCTTGAAAATAGTAAGTTATATTTCGCGAGTTTTGGTTTTTCGTTGCAATATATTTTCCATAACTGCCTTATAGATAGATCACTTGTCACATATTGTCGTTCCGTTTTGTCCCTAGTAGGTATAAAGAGACTGAGCGCACTTTAGTTTCAGAATGAATGCCTTTACTTTTTTCCTTTTGTCGGCAAAACGCTTACTTTTTTTATCACCTCCTCTGTTTCCTTTGGGTGGTAAAGAATTTTTCAAGTAGCCTTTTGCTATGTTCTTGACGTAAACCTTGAAACTCCCGCAATGGATCGAAATGCTTTACTGCAAATTTATAAAAATCTATCTTTAGTTTTAATGAAGTATGTTAGTAAAATGGACTTATTTCGGGTTCATTTTGTCGGACGTCATTTTCGGAAAAGTCTCCTCTGTATGTTTTAGGATAACGTTATTTGATCGTATTTTTGTATCATTGTTGTAGAACACTTCGTGAAATCTTCGAATATCTTGCATCGATAACTCTCCACAGCTAAAATTATTTTTTTAAGGTTACACTTTGGATGTCCTGGCAAGTTTTTAGGACTATATCTGTGAGAAGAAAGACACACTTTCGACTAAACTTGTATCTGGAAAGGTTACTTTTTTTAGTTTGCTTTGAGTCTTCTTCGGTGAAGAAGAATGTCGGGGAAGAAAAAAGTTTTGATTCCGCGCGGTTTTAATGTGGTGCTAGTGCACTGGACTGAAATAGTATTGATATTGTTGCGGAGTAATGGATTTAAAGAGTATTGGAATAATATTTACTAAGGAATTAGCTAGTTTTGATACCGCCATTGAACATTCCAATTTGATATATTTGGAATTTAAACAGTTTCGTTCCCAAATCAAATAATATGTTAGCGTATGAAGAACATTTCGGAGATGACAGCGCCATCAATTTTTCATAAATTATGGATTTAATAGCTATTTATGATACAAATGTGAAAAGTGCATGTTTAAGGCACGGGTATGAAAGTTTCATACAAGTGCCTTAAACGAACTTTTCACACGCATGTTATACAATATTTTTTCTACGTGCGTGTGAAAATTAGCCAATTTTCAATTTTTATTAATTTTTCTACGTGCCTTTGAAAATTAGTTAATTTTAGATTTTTATGAATTTATAAAATATCAACTTGACAAGCTATAATTCGTACAAATTGTGATACAAATATCGAGATATTTGTGGCTATAAAGTTAATAATGAGCTATTCAGACATCGAGAATACTGAAACTCTTTCGTCCGATGTAGCAGAATCTGCAAGATTAGCAAGAGATTCACTTTTGCCTACACGCGGTCAGGAGTCCAGTCTGAAAATGCATATAAACGTTTTGAAACGTGGTGCGTACTTTCAGCAGGAGTCGAAGGAACAAAAGTCATCGTCACTTTGGAACCAATATTAAATCTTGAGGACTATGTTGTCCGGAGAGAAAAATATCGATATAAGCAGGTAGAATAATTTAATTTCGTTTTTGGAAAAGTCAATCGGAAGGGTATAAGGCCAAAAAATAAAAACTATTTTCCAAAGAGAATGTCGAATATTTTTTAACCAATGCCAACGATCAAGACTTTTCTCTTATGAAGGTTGCGTTAATCATCGGAATTGCAGCGGGGTCTAGAAGAGACGAGCTTTGTTGAATGGCCGTTGAAGACGTTGCAGACAAAGGTGACATTTACTTGATTACTATATCCCATACTAAAACAAAACATACCCGAGAATTTGTCGTAAACTGTGGTTGCATTAAAGGGATTAATTTACTCGAAATAATTCGAAAATATGACCGGCTACGTCCTCTGGACATTACCAACAATCGATTTTTTTTTTCAATACAGAAAAACTATTCCCATTAAATTACCCGTCGGGATAGACACTTTTGGAGCTTTTCCGAAAAATATAGCTAGCTTCCTCGGATTGCCTGAACCATCTAGCTACACAGGACATTGCTTCAGAAGAGTATCTGTATCGCTTTTAGCGGATTCGGAAGCAGATATTTTTTTGACACTCAAACGTCACGGCGGCGGGCGGCGCGGCGCGGCGGTTGGAAGTCTGGGTAATTTTTCAGTTGAACAACCATTCGATTACAGACTTAAAACAAATATTCACTGATTCTAAGCAACGTTCAGAATACGGTCTATACCATTATATGCTGCGCAAACCATGAAAAACGTATGTAATTTAATGATTTTCTTTTCACATTTGTTGGTGCACAACAATCACCATTACTCTTGCCGAACCACTTAAAAAAGCCCTAGAAATATAGTCAATGCATGTGTGAAAATATTAACTAGAAGACCTTTGCATAGAACAAGAGGCCTACGTTTTATTCCGGTTCTAACTCAAAGCAGTAAATTAAATCTTACTTGTAAATAAATAAATATATATTCTCCTTCTGGTCACTGTCATTGTCAGTAGCCAAAACTTCAATATTCAATTTGTCACAAGCGCACTGTTATCAGATTTCTTCTTAAAAAGTTTGCTGTAAATTTGTTACCAAGATTCATTATTAAAAATGGTGTAAAATGATTGCCTTTCGCTATCTTTTATTCAGATGAATGATGCAAATACACACAACGTAACATACTGTTTCCTTTTATGTATTTATTAACCCAGACTAAGGTCATAGTTGGATATAGACCCTGTATAGAAATTCGCGATTTTTTACGTCTCCAGCTTTTCTAATGCATTAAAGCAGTACATAATATGATAGAAAATCCGGTTCTGATGACCTTAACCACCCACGGATTTAAACAATTTTCGAATATGCTATGGGAAGGGATTGTTATTTGAAGTACTTTAGAAGAAAAAAATCCGCGGATGAAACATTTTTGTCAGAAAAAGTTGAAAAAAATGGAAAGGAAATGATAACGTACCACATATTATTTGTATTCACATCCTGAAAATGATATAAACATAATAGTTACTAGCACAAATAGAAAGTTTGACTCTTAAAAACGTGGCTAATTATAATTATTATTACAAATAACCTTTATATTTTTTAAAACAATACAAGCTCAAGCCTTTTTTCGCGGAAGCCTGACCGTAATCAATTCCATTACTTTGGGTTAGCTTTGGTTAGATATGGTTAGTTGCGTTTCGCTTGCACGGAAAAAAATCAAATCTGCAAATAAGAATAGTCTCATCTTTAAAGATAAATACTTGGTGCAAGTATATAATGCTCCAGTCAAGTTTATTGAAGGCATAATTTAAATATTCATCTGTTCTTGCGTATTTACTTCATTTCAATTATCTTATAGTTAGAATAAGAATAGCAGGCTGGATATATTGAAGAAAAAAAAATTCTTCTATGAAAGGTATATTTATCTTCAAACAAGTGTCTGGTATTCTTATTTTTATAATAAACTTTTAGGCTTAAATAGAGAAAGTTTGTTCTTCTTAAAATAATAATTACACTCCAATGAAGAAACCAAACTCTATTTTTAAGTGTAAATATATATTTGTATTGACACATCTTATACTTCTTATACCAAGAATAGTTAATATTGCATTTACCTACTATTCTTGAGTACAGACTATAGCTTCAATGCGCATTATTGAATAAACCCACATCTCCTGTAATTTTATTTGTAGTTTTGCTGCAGTATAGCATGGGAGACGATTTAATGGCGGGCGGTTGTTTTTCGTGTGAAATAGTTAAGTGTTAAATGATGGAAGAATTATTGATATCCTGGAACTTGGGACAAATTATTCCAATGCTTTTAGGGAAGTTTTTAGCTATTAAGGTTAATAATAATGTGATTTTACATTGTAACTGTTGTCAAATGCTTACACACGCAGGCAGCGTGCACGCTGCCATTTTGATAACAGTTACAATATAAAATGAAATTATTATTAATAGCTTAAATCTTTCCTAAAAACTTTCGAATAATTTATTCCAAGTTCCAGGAGTTCAATAATTCTTCCATTTTTAAACACATTTAACTATTTCACACGAAAACCAACCGACAATAATAGTTATTTTCCTAACAAGTGCGCAAAGTGATACTTTTCCGCACGCGACTGATGTTGACCGAACGACGCCAAGCGGAGTTCGGTCAATCAGTCGAGTGCGGAGAAGTCACTTTGCGCAAGTGTTAGGAACAATATTTTTTCTACGAGCGCGGTCCAAACAAGCACATAATAATAATGACCCGTATTTAAATAAAAGAAAAAGTATCTGTCAATTATACCTACTGTTGCTTTACATGACTATTATTGTTGACCTGACATGACTTAAAAAGATATGGTTTTTTGTTTAAGTTGTAATATCGCGAATTACGGAAGCTTTGAGAGAAAAGGGAATGATTAAGAGTTAAAACGGTTTTCTTATGTTGCATAAATAATTCGATCAATCACATTTTTCTTCCACGTGCCAGGATACATTCTGCTAAATCTTGGGGTCATTAGAACTATCCATTTTCTTAAGGCTTTCTAGCGAAGCTGAGGATTATGTTTTTTGCGATACTTCGTTTTACACCTAGATTTATTTAAAATCTGTCAATCTGACAATTATAAGTATTGTTGCTTGACATAATTTTTTACTACTATACCGAGGATTTCAAAATATATGGCTTTTGGTGTAAGTTACAATATCGCGAATTATGGAAACTTTTAAGGAAAAGAGTATAATTATGACTTAAAACGGTTTCTTATATTGCATAAAAAGTCCAAAAGTGTAAAGTTTCTAAAAATATATGAACATTTTCTTGTCTCTGGTGATTTTAGAGAATTTTACTTTCCCGCACACTTTCCCGCATAGCGTGCGGGAAAGTACTACTTTGCGCACTGAGTAGCGTGCGCAAAGTAGCTACTTTGCGCACGCTCGTAGAAAATAGTTATTTCCTAACAAGTGCGCAAAGTGATACTTTTCCGCACGCGACTGATGTTGACCGAACGACGCGAAGCGGAGTTTGGTCAATCAGTCGAGTGCGGAAAAGTCACTTTGCGCAAGTGTTAGGAACAATATTTTTTCTACGAGCGCAGTCCAAACAAGCACAGAATAATAATGACTCATATTTAAATAAAAGAAAAAGTATCTGTCAATTATACCTACTGTTGCTTTACATGAATATTATTGTCGACCTGACATGACTTAAAAATATATGGTTTTTGGTTTCAGTTGTAATATGGCGAATTACGGAAGCTTTGAGAGAAAAGAGCCAGTTTTTTGGGAGACTTCGTTTTACACCTAGATTTGTTTAAAATCTGTCAATCTGACAATTATAAGTATTGTTGATTGACATAATTTTTTACTACTATACCGAGGATTTCAAAATATATGGTTTTTGGTTTAAGTTACAATATCGCGAATTACGGAAATTTTTAGGGAAAAGAGTATAATTATGACTTAAAACGGTTTCTTATATTGCATAAAAAGTCCAAAAGTGTAAAGTTTCTAAAGGTATATGAACATGTTCTTGTCTCTGGTGATTTTAGAGAATTTTACTTTCCCGCACACTTTCCCGCATAGCGTGCGGGAAAGTACTACTTCGCGCACTGAGTAGCGTGCGCAAAGTAGCCACTTTGCGCACGCTCGTAGAAAAAATATATTTTGCATTTCATTGAAGCATGTCGTATGTTTACAGACAGAATAGTTATTTTTTATTTAAATCCAATTTATACTTATTTTAAGAATATATTCCATTTTGAAGAACTTATATTATGTTTACTTAAAGTACTTAACATAGATATACCAATCTTCATGAAACAATAATACCCCTATACTTGTTTCAAGTATCTACTCTTCTTAAATCAGTACTAACATAATATTACTAAATAAGAATAACGTTTTATTTAATTGAAGTATAACTATAATTGCGGCATAGGAAATGCAATTTAGCGTTGACTTAAGATTAATAATCTTATAATAAGAATAGCTTTTTTTCCGTGTCAGCCAGTACGAGCTTGCGCGTTTTTTCGCGGAATCCCGACCGTAATTATTTCCATTACTTTGGGTTAGCTTCGGTTAATTTTGGTTCGTTTGGGTTAGATATGGTTAGTTGTGTTTCGTTTATGCCAGTACAAGCTTGCGCAAGCCTTTTTTGGCGGAACCCAGACCGTAATTTTTTCCATTACTTTGGGTTAGCTTTGGTTAGTTTTGGCTTATTTGGATTAGCTATGGTTAGTTGTGTTTCGTCGAAGAAAAGCTTTGGTTAGTTTGGGTTAGTTTTGGTTCGTTTGGGTTAGCTATGGTTAGTTGTGTTTCGTTTAAGGCAGTTCGAGTTTGCGCGAAGAAAGTTTTCTCGCGGATGCCTGGTCGTTACTTTGGGTTAGCTTGGGTTAGTTTTGGTTCGTTTGAATTAGCTAAAACTAACCCAAGCTAGCCAAAACTAACCCAACCTTACCATAAAGTGCGCTTATATTTTAGTAACTGGATTGGTTATAAGCCAAAACCAAAATTTTAAATATATGCAAAAAATCTTGTTTTCGTCCGAAGCGTTTCTTTACTCAGTAAGAAAAGGTGCAACCGTTGGCAACATTGCAACAATTCTTCCGCGTCAGATGCCAAAAATTTCCTGATTTTTACATTTCAGCTCCTCAAAAGTCGAACTTTGGGGCTTTTTTGTGGGATAACCAAACAATTGCCCAACATTTTAATGGTCAAAAACGTCTTCTATAAGTGTCTAAATAAAGAAGAAAAAAATGTTTTTACAAAATTCCAATGGTTGTTAAACTGAAAAATTACCGAAGTCTGGCACTGTGTATCCCTTGGCCACAGTGTGGAGAACTCCTTGAGAAATAAGCGAAAAGCAGCGTTAAAGATAATAGGGGAAAGAGAGGTTGCCAGTACACAGCCAGTCAAAGAAGTTGCAACTAAGGATTCAACAGTTCCATTTCTAATTAACGTTATCCTGCGGGGATAAGTTTAGAGAACTGTAAAAATTGCATGGTTAACATATTTAAATCATAAATTTTATTGTTAAATTTGTTTGTAAGGATTTGAATAAATTTTAACTCAATAATTTGCATTTTGTTAAATGATTATACATACCAATTTCCTCAAGAAAAGCAATTTTTCACACTAGTACGAAAAGTATGTTACTTTTCGCCCTAATGCGTAAAAGTGAAATTTTTCACACTAAAATGAGTGAAAACTGTTACTTTTCACAAGCTCGTAGAAAAACAGTTTTGTAGCCGTACGCCTCATTTATGCCTCGCAAGAGCTTATTTAAGTCCTTCTCTAACTGGGCATACTGAGCTTATAAAGTATTAAGCTTTGCGGTGACCAAATGTAAAAACCCAACTATACAAATATGATGAAAATTACGTTTGAGGTGCAGATTTTTATATAATTAATATGATAGTTACGTTGATTACTTTGAACATTGAAAGCCGCTTACAAGAAAACTTAAATTCGTAATACAAGCTATCTGTGAAGACAAGCTGGCATGAACTGGATGGGTATTGGTAAAAAAAATAAGTAATGCAAATCTCCAAAGTTGAAATGCATCTCCCCGGCCTTATTATAACAAGGTTTAAAAGATGTTCTTTTCAGCTTTAAGCTGAAATAGATATGGCTTTAGAGGCATGACTTTACAGTGGCTAGAATCCTACCTATCGAATTGCAGAGAGTCGTTATTTCCGGGTCGTGTTCAAAAATTATTGCAATTGGGTGTAGGTAGTATGTCAAAGGCTCTGTGTCGTGGTCAATTTTATTTTTGCTCTATGTTAATGATCTGAGCTTCCTGCAGCTCCAGGGTCAAGTACTTCAGTTCGCAGATCACGCCACTATCCTGGTGCATCACAAAGATCAAGATGTGGTTAGAGCTTTTATTGTGGGAGACCTTCACGGGATCAGAGAGTGGTGTGCATCTAACGGACTAGTATTTAATCTTGATAGGGCTCTTACTTTGGGATTTGAGTGTAATGTTCAAGACCTTGTATTTGATGAGCAGCCATCTGAATGATAGAGGAAGTTGTAGGTTTTCGGGATTTTTATTGATGGTCGTCTAAAATTTGAGAGCAATATCCTGAACTTTGAATCTAGGCTCTCTTGTGGATGTTTTGCAGGGTTGTTAAACAAGAGCTTGGAGGGGTGGTGGCTTGCTCAATTTATTTTATTGTAGCGGAGTCACATATCAGATATAGCTTGCCTTTGTAGGGTTTATGTAACAAATACAAACGCGTGATTGATGAAGCAAAGGACAAACACAATCAAAAGGTCAGGAATAAACTTTTGCAATGCCCCAGTGGCGCCAGGAATTTCTGGTCGATAGCAAAGGCAGTAAGTAATAACTTCACAAAAACTTTTCTCCCATCTTTGACAGACGAGCGCGGCATACGGCGACTACCGCCAAGGAAAAAGCAAACATGCACGCCAAAATGTTTTCGTCGCACTCTACCTTAAACGTCCCCCACGGTAAGGCTATCCACACCATATCCAACATGAATACTACCATGGCAGAATTTAAGTTCGTAAAATCCTCAAAGAACTAGATACGCAAAAGTCTTCAGGACCGGACGGAATACCTGCCATCGTGTTAATGAACTGCGCCAACCAACTAACACCCATTTTTTGAGACTTTTTTCTGTCTGGCCGAAAGGGATTTACCCATTTTTTTAGAAAGTCGCTCGAGTGCAACCTGTTCCAAAAAAGGCAAGGAAAACCGCGCCCTCAAACTATCGCCCAATTGCCTTGCTTCCAATAATCTCCAAAGTCATGGAACGTGTAGTCAATCAGCAACTACTGAAATGCCTCCGGATCAATAGAATAATTAGCGATAATCAATACGGCTTTCACAAAATATCGACAGGAGATATATTGGCCTTTGCCACTCATATATGGGCAATTGAGAACTACGGAGAATCTCGAGCGATTTCGTTGGATATTTCTATGGCGTTTGATAGAGTTTGTCATGACGGATTGCTCAACGAACTGCTGTTCTGAGGACTGCCAGAGTCTCTCTGCAGCTGGCTTGCTAGTTTTCTTTAGAACCGATCTCTGCACGTTGCAGTTGATGGGTACATCTCAGACACATTCACCATAATGCGGGAGTGCCTCAGGGTGCAACACTTTCACCCATCTGTATTAATGACCTGCTGACCGAAACCAATAATCCTGTTTACAGTTTTGCAGATGACAGTACCAGCGACTGAGACTTATCACCGCAGGCAGGAGCAGATTACAAAAATTAATCAAGATCTGGAGAAAGTTCGAACCTAAGGAGACAGGAATTTGGTCCAGTTCAATGCAGCAAAAACCCAAGCAGCCACGTTTACCAAGAAAGTCAATACGGCGGGCCTTGATATCAATATGGCAAGATCGACCATTCCTCCACCCTCGTCAATCGCACTACTGGGTGTCTCAGTCAACAGCAATATGTCCAGGCATGACTACGTTGCTAATATCGCAAAATCAGCCTCGCAGACTCTTGGAGCACTATTCGGCAACAAAAAACTGTATACATTGCAACAGCTGTTCTTCCTTGGCAATAAGACCGTGCTTAGAATATTGCTCCCTCATCTGGGGTGCCGCACCAAAGCACACCCTAAAGCTGCAGAATTCCATTATAAGGACTCATTGTCTGGCGCAGTGCGTCGCTGTAGGACTCACTCCCACGACATCTGTTTTCAACAAATTACAACCTGCAGCTATTCAAGTCCATGTCAATGAACATCTCCGCACACACACCGCTCATCGAGTGCCATAGGATCTCCCTCTAGTGTGTGTGTCACTGCCATAAAAAAAGTGTTCCTACCGATTTTTATTTCTGAGAACATTTTAACAGTTTTCTCCCTTTTATATTGGAAGACGGCCATATTCATCATGTTACCCATCAATTTTTTTCCTTTGCCGATCCCAACTTCCTCGCTTCCCAAAAACTCATTGATACTTTTATTATTAGTAGCAAACTTTACAATCATATCCCCCTCTCTATCACAAACATAGTAAATCTAAAAAAACAACTAAACAAATTGATTTGCCAAGGGCTTACTATTATATTGAAGATTATCATATTGATTAATGTTAATTAATTGGGTGATCTGACACTTATTTTGAATGTGTATTTATTTTGTCTATATATTGTTTAGTATTCAACTATTTTATTTATTTTTTGATGTGATGTTGTGAAATTCTTTATTATAACATTCTGAATAACCTGCCAGTCCAACGCGGAAAGTTCATTTTAAGGTTGTTTTGTTGTAATTTCCTGCTGACGGCGGGATTTAATATTTTTATTATTACTTTTGTGACATTAAGACTAAGATTGTATCTTAAGTAATAGAGTATATTATCTATCTATCTGTATATTTGTATTACTGCTCCCAGAACTGGGAGAAATGAGAATATGCTTCTCAGCTCTTTATAGCTTAGGCTTAGGAAGTGACCGGGTATATATTCATACATATATATTATTGGGGGTCTTGACAGCGCTTCAGCAGATTCAGAACTTTTATCAATAGCTAAGTTTGTGATAGGTGGGGAGAAGTATGCAGGTGTATTAAATACGGAAGGAGGAATTGACACCGGAATTTCTGGGTACAATAGTGAACATGCCAATCATCTTCCAAGCTGAAATGTATTCTATAGAATTATGTAAAGCCGAATGTATAAAAGTCACGAAAGATCATAATCAATATACTTTAAGATAGCCGAGCAGCGTTGAATGCTCTAGATCCATTTACCTTTTGGTTTCGGTTATTGAGGATTAGCCTGACGATCAGAATTTTATTGAAGATGTGCTTTTCCTACAAGTTTCCTATGTTTTAAAGATTTTGCCCTACGGCATAAATAGTAGTACCGATGCTCATTTCTCATTGTCTGATAGAGCATCGGATTTTTTTTTTTGATAATGTTCATAGCTTCCATCTCCTTTTTTATAGCTTCTAATATTGTCATACCAATTAATAATTATGCGCTTACTCCATGAAATCTTTAGTACGTGTCGAAGTCTTAAAGAATCTATCTTTTTACGAAATGAATCGGTAAATATCCAGAAGTCAGCGCCATAAAATAAGACCAGGAAAGCTTAGTAGCGAAAAGGGTCTATATTTTGCAGTGAGGCTCAGATCTTAATTTTTAGATAGCAACGCCATTCTCATAAAGGCTGGCTTTATCCTTGCATTGCAATTACTGGCACTTATTACATTCAGGGATGACTAAGGGATTATTTTTTAGGTATAGCTACATCTTTTACGCCCATTCTAATAGTTAACAATAGTTCAATACGTCAATATTTTATATTTTTACCTTTAGAAAATGTCATAATTACTGATTCGCACAGACATTAACTATACATATGAAGGAAATGAAAATAATGTATTATTTGTATATCTTACAATGTAGCAAATTAGTGTTGCTTTGCTTCTACCTCCAAAATATTAACTAATCAATACATCTAATTTAGATTCAGGAAACTAATAAAATAATTTTCAATGCATAAAATGCGATCAAATTAATTTCAGTTTTAGTAATTTTGAGTTAAACATATTTCGCACGTAATTAACCATTCCCAGCCCATCAATAGATCCTTCTAAACCACCTGACATTAATTTATTGGATAACGAATTGATTTAGCGGATATAATGGGGTTTTGACACACTTTAATCTCCATGACAATGATTTTATTATGTGGAAAAGCAGGCAGAAAATAAAATGACATGCCACATATATTTGGAACAATCAGTAT
>JAEQML010066099.1:0-20285 GCA_016904865.1 Pissodes strobi
GGGTTTTGACACAAATTTTCAGCACCGCTTCACAAAAGCAATAGAAATATAGACAATACACACCTGAAAATCAATCCTCGGGTGAAAATATTAACTAGGAAACATTTGCGTAGAAGGAGAGGTCTCCGTTTTGTCGCGGTCCTAATTTAAAGCGACTCATAGCCCCATTAAACATTAAACTACAAAAAAAAATAACCTTTTTTTTATTGTCAATATTGTCATATTGTATTTTGTCTTAATTGTCAAATCAAATGTGACTAGTGATGTGTCAGTCCACGGTCCGGCCGGATTCGGTGCAAAGGAACGAATCCACGGTCGGACCGATTCGGAACGACTCCGAGATTTCAGTACAAATCATTCCAAGTCCCGGAAATCAGAACGAAAAGCACAGTCCTATTAAACGAGGACCGAGCTCAACAACTACGGAGGGCTATCACGGCCACCTCTCGGCTACCTAGGTAGCCGTGGGGCTATAGGGTAGGAGACCGATCGCAATACATACCTTGGGTTTCGGTAACAGTTTTGCATCGATAAATCAGCTTCAAAAACTGCCGCCAGAGGCGCATGTGTTCCATGCGAGGCTAAAAATGCATGGATTCTTATGAAACAATAACTATTTTTTATTGAAATTAGTTAACTTATTGCTTTCTGAGAGACAAATAACGATTTTATATTAAGTAAAAGCCATTTTTTAAATATTCATTAAAATTTCATCGACGGATTTTGCTTTATAATTTTGTTAAATATGATAAAATTTGTCTCGGTTGAAATTCCCTTATGTTAGATATTGGCAATATAGATCTGAAAACTAGTGTTTAAACATAATATTTATTAAAAAGGCGAATAATTAAACTATTTTTAATGTAATCATGATAATTATTGTCCTTATTACTCTACAATAATTTTACTTCCATGAGTTTTCAAGTTATGTTGTTTGCAAACATTCAAACCATTGATGTAATTTTTAACAATCTTATAAAATCGACAGTATATATTTCAACGAATGCATTAATCGTTAATAGTGTTTATCAACAGAAATTTAACTTACGTTAGGATCTTGAAAGAGACTTGGGTTGTTCTCTCCACATTCTTTCCTAAGCTTCTTATCAGAAGAATAACCCGTTTTACACCCCGGCACGAAGCAAACTCTACTTTTAAAACAAATTATGTCACTCATTGTTTATATTAATAACGCAAAAAGATAATAATAAATAGTTTCTCACAAAAATAATCCAAAAAAATCCCGCGTTGGTCTATCAAAAACACGAAGAATTAGCCTCACATGCGATCACTGCGCCTCTGTCGGCCAACCAGCGCACTAACCAAAAACAGGGACAGAAATCGCAAATGTCGCCATTAGCGTTTGGTCTCCTATCCTATAGCCCTCCGTATCAACAACTACGCTTATGAGCGTCTCGCGACAGTGATTGTTTTGGCTGCCATCAAGGTAAAAGCGTCTCCAGGGCTATCTAGTATAGGTAGCGTTGACTCAGGCGATTCCATTCGCTGTCTTCTCGATGTAAGCAATCTACAGCATAAGCGGTCGTGGTCTAGAGGTTTAGGTTAGTGGTGGTCTCAATTTGGCGACTATCGGCGGCGGCTCGGGTTCGAACCCCGTCGCTTTTTTTATTTTTTTTACAGTTAACATTCTAAACAGTATTTTCTTGATTTTGGGTATGTCTTGAGTTAGTTTTGGTTAGCAAACAGTTTTTTTCTTGATTTTGGGTATGTCTTGGGTTACGTTTGGGTTAGCACCTAGTTAGTTTCCTTTACTTGAGCCCCCGTAGCGAGCGGTAGCGAGCGGAGGGTCATGCGAAAAGCGAAATATTACTTATTGTAATATATATACAGCAGCTTGCATGTGTTTCTGCGAATATATTCACAAAGAATCTCCCGTCTTGAATGAATTTGACGTCTATATTCGCATTTATAACATTCGACCTTGACGGCAGCCAAAACAATCACTGTCGCGAGACACTCGTCTACGCTTGTGTTCCGAGGAAGAAATCATAGATAATATATATAAATGGAATGAATCTACTGGACTCGTTCCATGTACACCCCGGAACATAATATGGGTAGTATCACAGATCTACTAGATCTATGGGTAGTATATTTACATAAAATAATATTATGGTTATAGTATAGTAGTAGCAAACTCTCTATTGGCCTTTTTCTTGAGAAAATTCAGTCAGAAAAGACCCCTATCCAGGTGTCGAAAAAGCTGCTTTTCCCAATGACGTTTTTCATTAATATACTCGCATAGCCGCGAAGTACGGCATATAGATGTAATTAAAAATAGCGCATTCGCCAGAATGGCAATAACATAGTTTTCCCGAGGACGAATTTTACCCTAAGAAAGCGACGGTCCAGCGGAAAAGTTGTGGTGCAGACGGAAAGCTGGCACACTTAAATTATCCCTGTTCGAATATAATTGATTTCCGTTGTGTAACAGCGACGCAGGGAGCTTCGGAATTTTTCGTTGGGAATTGCACCCTGGGGGATGAACGGGTGAACCGATTGGAGTGAAACTTTGATTGGGGGCTTTGTATAACACTGTGCTTCAAAAATATGCGGCTTTCTTTTACTGAAAGGCTGCCAATCGTTTTTTGGAAAAACAGACACGTGTTTTTGTGCAAAAATTTACGATGCGGAAGAGGGTTGTTGATCGTGCGGAATGTCACCTTGGACTGGAGTGGAACTTCCCCAATTGCCACTGAGCGAGTTTGGTGGAGTTATGTCCAGAGGGTGTGATGCTGTGGGGCGTTGAAGTTCCCAGAGTAGGACGTTGGAATGCGCTGTCAAGAAGGGCTTTAGTGACGACGGAGGGTCGCGAGTTTTTTGGAGGGGTCAGATCGGTCTTTTATCTCTAAGTTACATGTGCTTTCTGAGCCCGGGTGGAAGATTTTCCAGGAGAAAGTTGTGTTTCCCTAAAGGGCTGCACTTCGGGCGGAATCGGCAGGGTTCGGAAGGGCACCGTGTTTTGAGTGGAACCCAAACTGCGTCGATGCAGATGGCTGGAGAACCAAGGGGGGAGACGATTCCTATAAATATAGATCCCGAGATTCATAGAAAAGGCATTCGATTCTTTTGGGTATTCGTATTTCGTGTTTAGTGTTTTGAGCGGTAGAGTTCAGTTCGTCATAAGTGTTGCCGAGCCGTGTATCTCATAAAATAGTGTTGTACGCCTTGTACCTTATTTTTTGCTTCAACGGGTTTAAGTATTAGTTTAAAATAAGGGGGCCGTCAGTCTAGAGAAACTTTCGTTGCGCTCGATTCGCGATAATTTTTTATCCGAGTGGACCTTTATCTAATAAGAACCTAGTGAATTGCGAATGCTTAGTGAATGTATATTCGGGAGACCTTCCAGAAGTAGGAAAGGGTGACTATGACCTCAGAACCCTAAGGTGGTCTGAGAGACTTATTATTGCCTTTATTGCGCCATCGATTAAATCCTTAAAATATTTTGCGTTTTCTTATTGAATTGTTCACCGATAAAGTATTTTTGATTTCTCGAGAATTTCAGCGCTGATATTCGGAAGGCCGAAGGCGTCACTTTGTAGCCGAATAATTTTTTTTCAGCAAATCATACTAAAATTTTATTTAACTTATTATTATTGTTTCATATTTGGAATAACTACATATATTTATATATCGTTGGTGGATCCATCATCAAGTGAAAAGTTTAGATGTAAATCACTTATACAGGGTGTTTCAAAAAACATGCGCCAACGATCGGCCGGAGATTCATCATCCAAAAATAAAAAAAAAAGTTGATAGAAACGTAGGTCCGGAAATGCTTAGTTTTCAAGATACAGGGTGTTGAACATTTAAAAAAAAATCGGCTTTTTTCAAATATCTTAAATATCCTTTGTCCGATTTTGTTGAAATTTGGCAGCGTTATTTACAGTGATAAGGGGCCAATTTTTTTTTAACTAGATTAAAATTATCAAGTCCAGTGGCGTCCCCGAAGGCACCTTGTCGAATATTTTCGTCGAAAAAATTGTACGCCACTGACTTTTTTGCAATTTTTATATATTTTTATGATTAAGCCACTAAAAATATTTTTTTTTGTGTCTTGAGTTGTTTTTATATCTTACCTCGTTTTGAAAAAAAAAATAAAAAGCATATTATTGCATGTCCCTGAACAACAAAAACATGCACCAACGCTCGTCGAGAGATTGGCCTTCCAAAAATACTAGAAAAAGTTCTAATAAACATTGGTTCGCAAACGCTTAGTTTTTGAAATACAGGGTGTTACAAAAAAATCCTAAGAAACTAAAACGTTTTAGAGATATTTGGTTGAAACTTTGGTAAAATTATGTGATGCATAGATGGTAAATTTTCACCAAACTAAAATACATTTTTTTCCAGCAGAAGCTTACATTTGGGTATACCTATTAATATAATTGTAAACAAATGTATGAGCCGGTGTTTAGTTTCGGGTTAGTTTGGTTTATCCGAAAGAACCATCACAGATTTAGGCCTAAATATATCAGAAACAAATCCAACGGACCCGTCTACATCGACGCATGGAAATATTTCCACTACATCTAGGAGCTGAGTCCGCTGAGTCGGAGTGGTAGAATCTGTTTCCGATTCCAAAGTGCCAAAAACTTTTCAAACCACATTAACCAATTTCAAAAACCACCATTGCCTTTAAAAACAACAAGGCAATTAGATGAGGAACTGATCATTATGATTGCTGCTGAATATCAAATGTTGAGTATAGTAGAAGATAAAGAATTCTGAAAGTTTGTTTCAATGCTAAATCCAAATTACACCCGCCTTCAAGAATACAGTTTCAAATGTTTTATTACCCCAACTATATACAAAATTAAGTGAAAATGTGAAGCAACTTTTGTCAACGGCAGAACATATTTCTGTGACAACTGATTGATGGACTTCCATAAACAATCAATCATTTCAGTCTTTAACTGTACAATTCGTTAACGATAAAAATGATCTTACATCTTTATTATTGGGGTGTTGCAACAGCGAAGAAAGACATACGGCTGAAAATTTGTCTGCAAATATTAAGCAATTATTAACTAAATGGAAAATTTCTCAAAACAATTGGGCAGCTGTTACAGATAATGCAACCAATATTACAGCAGCTATCCGTATATTTAATTGGCAACGCATCCCCTGTTTTGCACATAGTCTTAATTTGATGGTACAAAAAGCCTTGCATGAAATAAATGAAAGCCGCAATAAAGCAAAATCAGTAGTTGATTTTTTTAAGCGCAGTCCAACTGTTATGGCAAAACTTGAAAATTTGGAAAAACAAGTCGATTTTCCTGTATTAAAATTAAAGCAGGATATTATTACTCGATGGAATTCCACTTTTGAGATGTTGGACCGAATTACAAAAATAAAAGAGCCACTGCTATCAGTAATAGCCGTTACAAATAATTGTAATACAATTCTTACTCTTGAAGATGTTAGAACCTTCTCATTGTGCTGCAATATTTTAAAATCATTTAAAGTAGTGAAAAAGGGGTAAAAATTTTAAAAGTGATATTATTGTTTAATATAATACTAATAAATTAAATATCTAAAATAAAATCAACTTAAGATAAAGAACACCGCCCAGAGGTGTACAAATGAGCTAAAAAACGATTCCAAGATGTGGAAGATAATATAGTTTGCAGTGAAGCCACCTTTCTTGTTCCCCGCTTCAAGAAATATGGTTTTTGTAAAGACTCTGCTTACATGAATACACGTAAAAGAATTCTGAAAAAAGTCTGCTTAAATTTCCAGGAAACAAACCGCGTCTAAAGAGGCAACAACAGAAAAAATTGCTATATAATATATCAATCTATAATCTATATAATAAAATTATAACATTTTACATAATACTTATGCAATTTTGAAGTGAAACTTCTTAACGCGCGCCGAGAGTAAAATTTGAAGGTCGCGAACACGGCGGGCGAACGCAGCGGGCGACAGACGATGAGTGAAACGGCCTGGCGGAAGAAAAATATGAGCACTTTTTTATTGGGAAATCTTTGTTAGTTTACAAGATAAAATAATATGGGATTTGCTCTATTACCTTGTCAAGACATAAGCGAAATTTTAAGAAGAATAGTTTTTTTTTTTCATTTAAGCCTTCCCTTTTTGTTAATTGAGTGATATTTAAATAACTACTCCATTAAGATATGTATAAGGCTAGGGAGTATAATTATTGGGATATCTTTGTTAGTTTACAAGATAAAAAAAGATTCTGCACTATGTGCGCATATTAGAAGTGAAACTTCTTAAACTTTAACGCCCTAGCCTCGGATTTGGTTTAAAAGTAGTTTTTTTAAATATAACACTCAATTGACAAAAAGGGAAGGCCTAAATGAAAAAAACTATTCTTCATAAAAATTTCGCTTATGTCTTGACAAGGTAAAAGAGCAAATCCAATATTTTTATCTTGTAAACTAACAAGGATATCACAATAACAATATTCT
Source organism: Pissodes strobi (assembly GCA_016904865.1). NCBI lineage: Eukaryota > Metazoa > Arthropoda > Insecta > Coleoptera > Curculionidae > Pissodes > Pissodes strobi. The sequence goes on from JAEQML010066099.1 coordinate 6,459, forward strand.
CATATTTTTCTTCCGCCAAGTCATGTTGCTCATCGGCATTTTAAGATCCTTTGCACAAATAGTGCACTATGTAAAAATCGACCTCTCCTATTGGTCGATCCATCTCCTATTACAATATGTCTTCGTGATGCAATCGATTTCTGTCAAGAGCTCTCGTGGTGTAGAGGTTTAGATAGTTGGGTCTCACCTGACGGCCCGGCTTCAAACCCCGTTGCTTCTTTTTATTTATTTTTTTAAGATTATGTTTCCAAACAGTTTTTTCTTGATTTTGGGTTGGCTTGGGTTAGTTTGAGTTAGCACCTGGTTAGTTTCCTTTTCTTGAGCCGCCGTAGCGAGCGAAGCGAGCGGAGGGCCATGCGGATCGACCAATAGGAGAGGCCGATTTTTATATAGTGCACTATTTGTGTAAAGGATCTTATAATGCCGCTCATCGTGTAGCGTTCGCGACCTTCAAATTTTACTCCCGGCGCGCGCTAAGAAGTTTCACTTCAAAAATATGGGTTTTGCTCTATTACCTTGTCAAGACATAAGCGAAACTTTTATGAAGAATAGTGTTTTTTCATTTAGGCTTTCCCTTTTTGTTAATCGACGGGCGAACGCAGAACGACAGACGATGAGCGACAGGCCTGGTAATAGGTAATATACAAAAAGAAGTTGGAAATGTACAAAAAGAAGTTGGGCATGTACAAAAAGAAGTTGGGAGTGTACAAAAAGAAGTAGGAAACGTACAGCAAGAAATGAGGAATCTACAAGCAGAATTTATCAGACTAAAAAGTCAAGGACACACCGAGAGGGTATTCGCCACAGGGCATAACATCAAACCTCCAACGTATGACGGTCAAACCTCCTGGACAATGTACAGAAGGCAATTTGAAGCCGCTGCTGTTGCCAACGGTTGGAATAACGAAGAAATGGCTACATCACTAGTGGTAGCGCTTCGTGGGTCTGCCCTGGAACTACTGCAGACCATTCCCATCAGCCAACAAGGGAAATATGACATACTTGCAGCTGCCCTGGAGAGACGATTTGGAGACCAACATAGAAGACAACTGTATCAGGCACAAGTTAAGTCCCGACATCAGAAGCCTGGTGAAAACCTGCAAGAATTTGAGGCAGACATTAGACGTCTCATTCAATTGGCCTATCCGGGAGCAACGGAAAAATTTCAAGAGGAACTTGTTGCTGAATATTTCGTGGACGGTGTCAGAGATGCAGAAACTCAGAAGATGTTACGTCTAGCCAAATTTGATAGCAGCCGTGAAGTTTTGGGTAGAGCTCTGGAAATCGAGGCGGCCTGTAACATCTCTAAGCCAGCAATCAGGGACGTATCCATCGAGGAAGAAAATTTGGCGAATAATTGTGAACTAACTGAAATGGGCGGTATTTTGAAGAAATTAACCGAAGTTCTTCAGGCCACGGGGAGATTCCGGGAGTCACTAGAAGTTAGGCCATACAACCGTAATCAGTGCTATAGATGTGGCAAGACTGGACACCTCAAAAGGGACTGTCGAGTACAAAGATTCGAGGAGCCAATAGAAGATAGGTCCCATAACCGAAATACATCAAATCAGTGCTATAGATGTGGAAAGACTGGACATTTCAGAAGGGACTGTCGAGTACGTATATTCTGGGAGCCAATAGAAGTTAGACCATGTAATCGAAAGACTATAAATCAGTGCTATAGATGCGGCAGGACTGGGCATTTCAAAAGGGACTGTCAAGTACAAAGATTCCGGGAGCCACTAGAAGATAGGCCACGTAACCGAAATGTTTCAAATCAGTGCTATATATGTGGCAACATTGGGCATTTCAAGAGAGACTGTCGAGTACAACTACGACCTACAGCTCCATCCAGAGACAACAGCAGTTCAAAGCCTAGTCAGGAAGAGTTGAAACAATATAACTTTAAGGCTAAGCACAGGGAAGGAAGATGGCATAGTAATACAGATGCTTTATCCAGAAGGCCATGTGAGGATAATTATAAACATCGCCAAAGAATTGACCAACCAGAAGGAATCACTCCCATTAGGCAAATCAAGTTTAAGGTTGATCAGCAGTGGACCACAGAGCAACTAAAGAAAGATCAGCTTGAGGATAATGAAATAGCACTGCTACTAAAAGCTAAGGAAGAACGTCAACTAAGACCAAGCTGGAGAGATATTTCAACTAAGGGATCTACTTTTAAATCTCTGTGGGCTCAGTGGGACTCCTTGGTAGTTGAAAATGGACTCCTTAAACGAGCCTGGGAAAGCGCCGATGGCAAAGTAGTGAAGACGCAGTTAGTGGTACCAAGGAAGAGGGTAGCGGAAGTTCTGGACGAAGTACATAATAGAAAGTTTGGTGCTCATCTCGGAGTGAACAAAATGATTGACAAGAGCCGCGACAGATTTTACTGGGTCAACTACTGCCAGGATGTAAAATCATGGTGCCAGCAGTGTTCAACCTGTGCCTCAAATCAAGGACCTCAGACAAGATCCAGTGGGAAGATGAAACAGAATGATGTGGGACTACCGTTTGAACGTCTCGCTAGTGACCGAATGAAGGCTCGATATGATCTCCAAGCTAACTCTAGGGGATTTCGGATGAACGATAAAGTCTGGTTATATAACCCGCAAAGGAAGACAGGAAGATCTCCCAAGCTAACACCAGTATGGGAAGGACCCTATACGGTCATCAAAAGAATTAATGACGTTGTGTATAGAATTCAGCGTAGCCCCAGAAGCAAACTGAAAGTTGTCCACCTCGACAGGTTGAAGGCATATCACGGACATGAAGTAGCTGATCGGGACGATCAGAATTAAGAGGGAGGCAATGTTACGGCTAACCTAACAACCATCCGAACGTTTTTGTGCTACCCTATACAACTAGCCGCCGTGCCCCTCGCTTCTTTGTCTGTATGAGTCATCACCCGGCCGGCTGCGAACAGGATCGCTGGAATTATCTCGATGGCCTCGTCGAGATCGTATAGAGTGGCTCGGAATACTTCCCGAATATTCGTGATAGATTTAAGATTATATATAAGCAGACCTAAGGCGAATGTTAGTCAGTCAGTTAGTTCAGTTCAGTTAATCATTGAGTGTTGAATAGATATTAGTGGTAAAGTTATAAGATTAGTTTAGTGAGAAATTGTATACAGTGGTAGTGAATAAAGAGAGTATTAGTTGAAAATAGCAAAGTTGTAATTCTGGTAAGAACCCACGGGAAAAACGTAACAATATTTAAAAAAAAAAACACTTTGTAACCAAGCCGAGGCTAGGGCGTTTAAGTTTAAGAAGTTTCACTTCTGATATGCGCACATAGTGCACACGCTTTTTTTTTAATTTCTAGATATCTCAAACAAAATCGAAGGCTGCTTTTTAATCCTACTGCCTGTGCTGTTGTTGAAATTGATAAATATTTTCAAGAACCTATACTGGACAGAAACAGCGGCGACCCCCTCCACTGGTGGATGGAATGAAAATTAGCCTATCCAAATTTATTTAGATAATGAAGAAGTAGACTTTGCATCCCCGCCACATCTGTTCCTTCAGAACGCATTTTTTCTAAGACTGGGCAGATATTAAATTAGCGAAGAAGTAGGCTGTCGCCGCGCGGGGAAATGTTGACAAATTATTGTTTTTAAACTCAAATTTACAGGTTCTTCAACGCTAGGAATTAAAAGTTTATGACCTAAATCTAGATAATAAGTGTTTATTTTTTACATTTTCAAATTTGTATAAGCATATATTATATAAATAGCATTTAGAACTTAAGTTTTTGCACCATTTGTTTACATTCAGCTACTCAGGTTAACTTTAGCTTCTTGTTTAAGTTATAGGTAGGCAGGGATATTTTTGTCTAGGTGCCTATTTAAATTTAAATATAAACAAAATCATAAAAGCAATTATGAAAATAATACCTATTTACCTATTACCTGACACCTATGAAAAATGCCTTGATATAATTTTTTAGACACTATTCAGGCATTTAAAGGCAAGCGCTGTAATGGCCTTCTCCTCTCGTACCTATTTAATTAATTTCATATCTCGTCCCGTGTGTCGAATGATAACCAGCGTCTAGTCGTTACGCTATAACTTTTGTAACATGCGCTGTTGCGTTTTCTGATAGCCTTGTTGACTATTGAATGCAGTGGAATGTATTCGCGGAAACCCATGCAAGCTGCTGTATATTCACCATAATAGGGCTTTTGTTAAATATATCCTGGTTTTTAGTTAGATAAAGCAAAATATATCGTAGAAAGTGCTGACAAAGTACGGGCACGTTATTTCACTTTTCGCATGGCCCTCCGCTCGCTACGAAGGCTCAAGAAAAGGAAACTAACTAGGTGCTAACCAAAACTAACCCAAGCCATACCCAACATCAAGAAAAAAACTGTTTAAAAACTTGACCCAGATAACACCCGACATCCAATGGATATCCGTTTTAGGTACAAAATGTGTACAGATGTCCAGGAACATCGAATGGACATCCAATGGACTATATTTTCTGGACATTAATTGAACAGCCAGAAACGGACATCCAATGGAAGTCCATTTAGTGTCCACAAATGTATATAGAAATCATGGTCATAAGCTGGATGACAAATGGACATCCAATGAACTATATTTTGTGGACATTAATTGAACATTCATAAACGGATTTCCAGTGAAAATCCATTTGGTGTCCACAAATGTATGGAAACCATGGTCATAAACTGGATGTGAAATTGACATCCAATGGACTATATTTTCTGGACTTTAATTGAACAGCCAGAAGCGGATATCCAGTGGAAATCCATATAGTGTCCACAAATGTACATAGAAATCATAGTCATAAACTGGATGTCAAATGAACATCCAATGGGGTATATTTACTGGACATTAATTGAACATCCAGAAATGGATATCCAGTGGAAATCCATTTAGTGTCCACAAGTATCAAGCTCAAATCGTGTTGCTGAATATATATGAAGGGTACATGGGAAAAACGATCTAAGCGCCATTTTCTTAGGACACTTTTTTATTATTGATTTCACAGAAAATTTTATTCTTGATAAAATTTGGTGCTTGGAAAAAAACTAATTTTGATAATGCTAAATTAAGGATCAGTTATACAGGGTACTTAAAAAATATAAAAATTATGGTTAAAAAAACAAAAACAAAATATCGGAATACCTTCTACAGAAAAAATATAGCTCCTATTAAGATAAAAATAAGTCAAATACCATTTTTTCCAAAAGTGCACCGTTGCGGAGAAAATCCATGTCAATTATTGAAAAAAACCCTCTTTTTCTTAACTTTGTCCTTATTTTTTTCATTAAGGCACTTTTGAAAAAAATGGTATTTGACTTTTATTTTTATCTTAATAGGAGCTTTATTTTTTCTGTATCCGAGGTTTTCCGATATTCCAAAGTTTTTGTTTTTTTAACCATAATTTTTGTATTTTTTAAGTATCCTGTATCACATATACTTAATTTAGCATTATCAAAATTAGTTTTTTTCCAAGCACCAACTTTTATCAAGAGTAAAATTTTCTGTGAAATCAATAATAAAAAAGTTTTCTATGGAAATAGCGCTTAGATCGTTTTTCCCCTGTACCCTTCATATGTGAGCAATCACCTTCTTGGAATTCAACCCTTGACATCGGTTCCAACTAGTGCGTTTCCTAGAGCCCAGTCTATTTAGATTTACGATTATTAGTTTTAAGAGTTAACCATCGAGTTAGATGTTTCTGTTATATTGCCTGTTGAGTGTAAAGAATCCTTAAATAATAGGGACACTGTGACCCAACGGAGAGCGCATTTTGTATAGTTCAAGTTTAGAATAACTTATTTTTTAAAAGATATTGGTTTTCGTGTCTTACATATATTTATCTATGAATGTGGTTTGGTTAATATTGTGAATATAATTATCACCGATATAGCCCGTGACGCAGGCATTTTCATTAAGGCGGGAACAGACTTTATAGGTAAGTGTTAATTTTAAATCATTAATTAATTATATTCTATTTTGCTAGATTTCCTTTGTAAAATTCATAATTATATATTATTTGTTGGGTTTTATTAGTTTTTTAGATATTAAATAGCGGAGGGTTAGCTATTTATTAGTTATAGCGTTGTTTGAGTAAAGGTTATAGGTATATTTTTTGTTATAGGTACGTACAAAAACTTGGTACCAAGTTTTTGTTTTAATCTGTTTTATATTACCTTCCTATTTTATAGTTCCTTTACTATATTTATTTAATTTTACAGAAACTTTTAATTCTTTCACAAAATTAGGGAATCGCAATGTGTCAATAATTTATTGTCAAAAATCCAAATTCAGTATGGCGTCAATAATTATCCAACAGGAATATTTTTTGTTGTATATATTATGATTTTTGCTATAAAATGGTAATTCCAATAAAAAAAAAACGTAGGGCAACATCATGGTTGTACTATTTAAGCCTTTTTTGATGGCCTATATAACGTCAAATTTTACCTACAGCATACTTGATTTTGAGATTCCCATTTAAAATGCTTGGTTGTCACATATGACAAACAAAAGTAACGGAAAATTTGTAACAAAAGCAAGGGCGATAATAATTGCAAATAACAGATTCGGCTTTTATTATACACAAACAAAACCCTTATATTTTATTTGCCACTTCTTATCAGCCTATATATATACCCATTGATGTTAATTACTATTTTATGTCTTTTTTCAGATGCTGTTTTCTAACAATTTAAGGATTCTACTAAAAATGACATTGAAACAAGCATCAAAAGTGGATGCCTCGAGCAAAGGAAAGAAAATAACTTTGTCAATTTTGTTTATATAAAAAAATGTTTTTAGGTAGAAGAGCCTGGGATAATGATAGGTTTAAAATTTTAATGCTTTTACTTTTAATATTAATTAAAAGACATAAGCGTAATATGAAAGTATCCGTAAAACTCCAAGGTAATATGATTATTTGTGAGCAAAAAAAATCCATGGTCTGAATAAAGCTATTTAAGACAATGGAACCATCTCAGTTCTTATTAACCCACCACGATGTTCTTTCTTATTACCCTCTTATTGTTAATAAGAACATTCTTTATATTAGGCTACGCGTTTGTTATATGAAGGCGCCACGGGTAATAGGAGCAATCTACAATCTATCTATAATGTTCTTATTACACTCCAAAAATCTGAAAAATGGCTCTAACTGTTCAAAACCTATTAGCTGTTAAAAAAATAAAAATCATATTTGGTTGTTAATCTTTTAATTATTTATTTAGAAAACTATATAACAATCAATTAGATGAGGTTTGTTAAGGTTTATATGTAACCTTTAATATGTGTATTGACAGTTTTAAAAAAAGATCTTTAACAAAAGAGGAACAACATCTTAAAATTGCAATGATGTCCATTTTATTTTTCACTAAATTTAATATTTTGTTTGAAATATTTAGTTTTAAATTTATGTTGATGATATAGGTTGAGAAAAATAACTTTAAACAACCAACAGAATATTTGTTGTTTTTAAATCAACAACTTAAAAATAATACAGAAAGAAAATCTTAAGAATCTTAAATCAACAACTTAAAAATAATACAGAAAGAGAATCTTAAGATTGTGTTTGTCAAAATATGTTTACATGACATACGGCTCCATATGTTGGATAAATGTATAATGTTCAATAAAGTTGTTTAGCAGCAAACATTTTTTATTTAATTTCCAGATTTTGTTCACGAATGGCCTATAAATGAATGCCTTATGGACAATAATGGACATCCATAGAATGTCAAAGAGTATTCCATGAATGATCTATAAATAGGTGCCTTATGGTCATCCATTGAATGTCCAAGAGTATTCCATGGTCTATAAATAAATGCCTTATGGACATCCATTGAATGTCCAAGAGTATTCCATGAATGGTCTGTAAGTGGATGCCTTATGGACATCCATTGAATGTCCAAGAATATTCCATGAATGGTCTATAAATAGATGCCTTATGGACATCCATAGGATGTCCAGAAGTATTCCATAACTGGTTAGTTAACGGGTAGGTTATGGACATAATTTGGACATCCAAAAATGCTCCAGAGCTGTGCCAACGGGATAGCCAATGGATGTCCATGGGACATCCTCAGAACTTAATCTGGATGTCCAATGGACATTCATGCATTTTTGGGTGGTCGTCCGCAGGACATCCAACGGATGTCTTTTGGATATGTCTGTGTTATCTGGAGACCTTAAAAAAATAAAAAAGTAACAAGGTTTGAACCCGGGCCGCCGATAGCCGCCGGATTGAGACCTAATCATCTAGACCTCTCGACCACGAGGCTCTTTCTGCAAATTGATTGCATCGCGAAAACATGGCGCGAATGCAAACGAGTCAACGCCACCTACACTAGATGGCGTTACAGTTAACGGTCATCATAAGACGCAACTTCGCATGATAGAAAAAGTTAGAGCGTAACGGCTAGATGCTTCTGGAAAACCACACTCTTCTCGATCTTGGGCAGATAAGATCTACACACGGGGGTATGCCTCGGACAGGAGCAGGATGCGACAACATATGGTAAACCTTAGAAGAAAAGATCATCAATATTATCATTATTATTAATGTTGTGTCCTTATCAGGAGTTAGATTCTGTGCCCAATTGGTGTGTATACTACATGGTTGAAATTATCAGAGATATGTTATGGTATTAAAACTGTTGTAGTCCTAATTACATATAGGAAAAAAGACTATGTAGTCTTATTTATATAAAGGGGTATGTACCCTGAGATATCTTCCCGCTTATAGTTTAATATTATTATAATTAATAAACTTGATAATTGACTTAATGATATTTAGATATCAAAGTTGGGTATTTTGTTTATTTCACATTCAAAAAAAAATATGGTTTGGGGTTTCAATCTGTCCACAATCGCAATTTGGAGAATTCTTGATACCTAATTTAAATAAATGCTCGTTTGTCAAACAATGTCCTGTTGTCATTCTAATGATGCTTGTTATATGCCTACGATCAACAAAAGGGAGAGTTTTATACCATCTTGTAGTGGGAATGTCACACTGGATTTGACCATACCATCTGCCCTTCTTATTAAGTGATGTTTTCCAGTCGAGCGAATGCTTTTTTTGATTTTACTCTTTATTATGGGGACAATGTGGGCTCTCTCAAACGATAACGTATGTTCAACAATCTGCCGATGTTACCTAATTTATCCACCTTTTCATTCCCTGGTATATGTGAGTGTCCCGGGATCCACGCTAAATTGATATTAAAATTATTGTTTTTAGCTTCCATCAACAATCTCTTTGTTTTCAGAGAAATGTACTCACTGATAGCATCGATACAGTTTTTCACAATTTTTTCAATAGCACTTTTTGAATCTGTGAGAATTATACTGTTTTGTATGTCCTTTTTAAGCACATATGTAGCTGCTTCATTTAAGGCTACCATTTCGATGTACATATATCAATCTCATTGGGCAGTCTTGATGAGAAACTATAACTTAACGAATTGTCGTACTTATTACCGTGGCTGCCAGCTTTCGTTTAATGAATTTACTGTTAAACGACTGTAGGTCGTTTGCTTTCATAATATGGGTATTTATCATTTTGATTTATGAATTCACCGTTACGACTGTAGGTCATCTACTTGGTGAAGTAAATATGTATGTATATATCCACAGGTATAAATTAAGTGACTATTAAACCAAATGAATCTAAATGAATCTCATAACGGCGATAACATCATTTTATCAGTAAAAGGTCAATACGTATAGATCGAGCCGGTAAGTATCTAAAGGTAAAAACTAATTGAGCTCACCTATGTTGGGGTTTGGAACCTTCGGCAACATGCACTAAAACGGAGTTTTACCGAAACAGAATTATTGCACTCGACGCGCGTTTCTCTAACCATGTTAACATCATCAGGAGATGATTAAAACTCCCTAAAACTTAAAACTCTTTAATCATCCTCCTGATGATGGTTAGCCAAACGCGCGTCGAGTGCAATAATTCTGTTTCGGTATTGTGGATAAAACTCCGTTTTAGGAATTGAGCTCAGTTCGATAGCGGTACTAATCAAATAATGGACAAATATAATAAATTACAGCCAACGATAATTTCAGTTACTCAATTACGATAAACTATAATATTATTTTGGTTTTTCTGCTTTCTGCTCCAACGCTTCTAAATCTATGATATGAAGTGCCGCCCATCACGCCTAAAAGGAAGTATGCATCTTAAAGATTATTTAAAGAGATTGTAACGTCGAAGGCGCAATGACCTTATAAATGTCATCAACAAAAGGGAGGAACCCCCTCTCAGATTCGTTTACCAATTTGAGCTTTCTTTCGATTGTGACCTATCGATAGTGACTTTTATATGGACGAATGATACACGTTAGATATCAAGCTAAAACAATACTTGACAATATTTCCTCTTAATCTACCCTTCCCCATATCAGTCCACTTATCTGAGTTTCGATTTTTGTTTTTCGTTAGTGATAGTAGGGCTTACTTGTTAAAAATATATCTGGCTTATATATATTTTTTGGATTTTGAACGTTGTAAATGTTACGGAGTACAATATTACGAAATTCTCTGCTTACTGGTTAATTTGTGGTATCGATATCGCCATTACCTTACTAATGTGAGTTGATTTCGGTAAACGAATCCGTTCGACAGGAAGCGTATATCCAGCGAATGCGCACGTGAAAAGGTGATTGTTTTTACCTTCAGAGTAGTGTATCGTTTAATAGTGCCGTTAACTTAAGGCACCATAGTGCCTTAAGCTCGGCTTATGATAAAGCCGAGCTTATCTAAAAATGTCTTTGCACCACTACCAACAGTGCTCGAAACTATATATTTGAAATCTTATTTAAAACGATCTGAAACTGGGTCAGGATAAGCAGCGGTTTCTACCGCTTTTATGGAAGATTTCGAGGTATGATGGTGCAAGTAATTTCAAAAGACATAGCAGAAAAAAAAAACAAGTATATTTTTGTTCTGCCATGGGATCTTAAGCATACACCTTTTTTCAAACCTGTGATAGAACGCCAACTTGAAAACAGGCACTGAAGATCAATACTTACATTTCATGAATATAATAACATAATTTAAAGTATATAATTGTCTCATTTATTTTAGACCTGAGCTCAGTTCGATTTGTTTTTTACTTTTTATTAAAAGAGAATTTAAAAGAAGTTTTAAATGCCGACTGGAGAAAGCAGCAAGCTGTCGAAAGCGCAAATAAAATAAGATATATTTAACGAAAATCTCAATAAGAGTTATCCAATTTATCGTTTTAACAGCTAGCACAGTAATTCAATTCCGTAAGGTATATTTGAAGAACAAAGAGAGGCGAAGCGAATACCCTTTGTTTGCAATCGATGTCCGTTTCCAATTCCGGTTCTATTTGAGAATGCAGAGCGAAAAGCGAATAAAAGCTTTAGAGTTCCGAATAAAAACTTTTTTATATTAACGGACTGCCTGACTATTTTTTTTATTAAATTATATATTGGTCTAGAGGGAGCAGCTAGACAAGCAATGACTAGAATCACAAGAGAGGGAGCGGGCGAGGGTGGATGGTTTAGAAAAAGTGAGTTAACATCCCTCACAAAGCATATACCACTTCGTGGGTTCCCCAAGGACGATATAGTGAAAGATGCAATTTTGAAAAATTCAGGGTCGTGGTGATAAGAATTAGAGAAGAATGGAACTCGCATTCACACATAAAATGGTATACAGACGGGTCAAGAACTGAACAGGGGACCGGAGCCGGAGTATTTGGGCCAGGAACCAATGAGGAAATACCCGCACATATTCCATGTGCGTAGTTCAACCTCGACAGAAATTATAGGAAGAAAGAGATGGTTCTCAGTCAATCGCTATCAAAGCGCTGAGCTCACCAACAATCAGCTCCAGAATGATAACGGAATGGCGAGATAGACTAAACGAACTAGGCAAGAATAACAAACTATCCCTTCAATGGATACCGGGATAGAAGGCAACGAAAAATCAGACCAATTGGCAAAGTATGATGCACCCCCACAAGGAAGAATTCAGAAAGAGGAGCGAACCAAATGGATCAGTCTATGGGAACGCCTTCCAGGGTTAAGGCATCTCACGCAGGAGGATCAAAAAACCTTATAACACTGAGTAAGAACAATCTCCGCATCCGCATGAGCCACTGTCGGTTGAGAAGGCACCTGAGGAGAATAAAAATTGAAAACGAGAACAGTTACCGTTCTGTGAGGAGGGGGACAGTGGCGTAGCTACCGGGTGGGCATGGGAGGGCAAGGCCCCACGGCGCCAAGAGAAATTAGGCGCCGGCGCGGCGCCGCTCCGAATTTATAAATATGCTAATGCTAACAATGCTCATGAGCTTTACTGAGTTTTTAAATTAATTACATTATAATACAATCAAAGATCAAAGACCAAAATATGTATTAAACTTTTTATCCAACCAATAAATTTTGTGTCACGGTATTTATTGCTTATTCTATGTGGAATGTAAAAGAAATATCCCTGCGCGGGGGCATGCAAATTTGTAAAAAAGCTGCGTAAAGCCTAGTTCTCAGAGCTTCGACTGTCGCCCGCGACAATCCCCACTCCTTGCCTTTTGAAAGTCGAGCGACAGCTGTCACGTTGTCATCCATCTGTCATTTTACACAATATCTCCAATGAAAATTAAGTGAGGTTGATTCAAACCAACTGCAGCGACAACAAACCGGCGACACTGTGGAGGGGGTTAGGGGTTCCTTGTCTTCTATTGGCCAGAGAGAGTGTAGCTGGCGACAGTCGTAGCTCTGAGAACTAGACTTAAGGCGGCATGCGACTTCAAAGACAAAAAAAAATTGTGTGTGCTTAAGACCACACGATAGAAGTGAAAACTTTAAAAAGCGGTGTCATCGTTTGTCAGAATTTCGATCCGAGCCTTCGTTGCAGAGATACGGGCGAAAAACGTTTTTCCCCCAAAATCCTCCCTTAAATTAGAGACCCGGTCCCCCCCCGTATGGTCTAAGATGGGGCGGACCTACCATAAAAATTTCAACTCATATCTATTCCCGTTCTCCTGATATCAATTATTTAAGTTTTTCCTTCTCCCCCCTCCCTTGGCCAAACGGAGGGGGGGAGGGGGGCTGGACGAGGTCCCGTTTACGTCTAGGAACTTCTTTTTACCACGGCTAGCTACATCCCCTGAAAATTTCAGCCCTCTACTTATACGGGAACATGCCATAGGCATATCCAAGCGTGACGCGTGATGGTTTTACTAAATTCAATGTCCAGGAAAAACCGCAAAATGCGCCTAAAGAAGTTTTCACTTCAAAAATTCCGATAATCTCGGTCGTAAAAAAGTATGTGTTTTTTGGAGTTTCTTACTTAAGAAGTACCATTAGCCAGACAAGGCTAAATAGCCTAGCAATTATAATAATAGAAAATGAATTTGCCCAAAAAATTTATTTTTATCAAATAATCGATCAATTTTCGTCGATTAAAAGCCGAAGAAAGACTCTGTAATGTTTAAATAAGTTTGCAGATTTTTAGTTTACGTTTAAATTTAAATATGTATGTACCTGCTGGTTGGTTGCCGTTTTTGTCCAGGATCTTCTGTTTACCCCGGCTACATCCCCTGAAAGTTTCAGCCCTCTACCTATACGGGAACATGCCATACATATACGAGCGGGATGACTCCGAGCGTGACGCGTGACGGTTTTACTGAATTCAATACCCAGGAAAAAACGCAAAACGCGCCTAAAGAACTTTTCACTTCAAAAATATACGTTTAATATTATGATGTATTATTTTTTGACTAAATTGCGTATTACACAAGATATAGGTTTGTTTTAGGCGCCAGCGGATAGGTTTG